>JAGKPX010000044.1:0-224150 GCA_022609215.1 Alternaria triticina
TACCTAATATAAACTATCTATAATATTAGAGTATCTAATAGACTAAGTAGTTAAAGTATATTAACTTATATATTAACTACCTCTAATTACTCTTTATTATTTATACTACTAACTCTATTATAGCGCTTTGTGTAAGACAATTATTTTTAAAGTAGAGAATTTTATTAAACTCTAAAATAATATAGCTAGCTAGATTAAAGAAATCTTTACTTACTAATATAGTAATAATTATAGGCTTTTTATAGTTATTAATATTATAAAGAGGTTATTTAAATATAAGAGAGTTATAGTAGCTCTTTAAGATAAGAGTTTAGATTAAGATTCTATACTAAAGTACTAGATATTTATAATAGAAAGTAGAAGAATTATTATTAGTATTCTAGCTTTTACTACTACTACTATATAGATTATACTAGGCTAAGAAGAAGAGATATTCTAGTATATAGATAAAGATATCTACTTTATATAGATGCTCTTTACCGCTACGCTAGTATCTTCTATAGTTAGTAAGATCTTCTTATTTTCTCTAGCTAACTCTACTAATAATATCTACTAAACTACACTTATCTACGCTTTACTCTATTACTTAATAACTCTATCTTCTATTACTAAAAGAAAGATTATATTAAAACGTGCGTTATTACTAATATAAATTACTATTAAGTATAACTAGCTATATATTAAAGTATTTTCTTTTATACGCTGTTTTAAAAGCGTAATTATAATAGCTAAACTCTATATATAAAAGAGTTACTCTATATAACTATTATCTAAACCTTTTTAATATTCTATAAATAATAAAGAGAACTCTTTATATATTATTATAAGTCTAAGTAGGTAAAACCTTATAAGATTCTAAGAGTATTATCTAGTGTAGCTTTATATACTATAAAGGCCTTAAGAATTAAGGTATAGTTTCTTTAGAAAGTTATAGCTTTAGATTTAGTAATAACGCGTAAAGCGCAATATATAAACTAGAGAATAGAAAAAGTTTATTACTATAACTACTTTTATATTTTTTATATAAAGCTTTAGAGTTATAGCTTTAAGTAGTAGACTAAAAGAACTAAGTTTATAGCTACTAAAGACAGCCTATAAAACTAGAAAGGTAGATAAGCGCTCTAAGCTAGTGTAATATATTAATAATATAAAGTATATTATATAGTAATTCTAGACTAAGTAACTATATATATAAGAATAATTAAAGATAAGCTATAGCGTACCTATATAAAATTAGGCGCCTTATAGATAGTAAAAAAATAGCTAAGTAAGAAGTAGCGCGTATTATAGAGTAGCTACGCGTTGCGTAGTAAGTATAGCGTAGGTAGAACGCGCTTACGCGTAGCGTTAGATAGAAGTAGAGTATTATTATATACGTTATTAGTTTAGCTATTCTATTTTTATATCTATAGGCTATTCTAACTCTATAAAAGATTTACTTTATATCTAAGCGTTGCTGCGGATTCTTATAATATGTATATTTAGTATATTAGAAAACTAGTAGAATTCTACTCTAAACTATCTATATTAAGAGGTTATATTGCCTCTACTTAATTAAGCTATACTACACCTACTATAGCGCGCTGTCTTATACTAATATAACTATTTTCTATCTAGTATTCTTATAACTATACTATACTTCTATAGTTCTACTTTATTAATCTAATATATTATATATTTTTATACGTTTAAATATCTAAATAGTATATAAATCTTCTAGGTAGCCTTAACTTAGTGTAGTGTAGCTTCTCTAGTATTACTACTTCTATAGTAAACCTCTTACTCTTTTTTACTATACTTTTATCTCTACTTCTTACTAAACGTATAAATATTTACTTATTAGCGCTTATTTCTACTACCTAGATAGCGCGTATCTTTAACGTAAGGTAAATCTATCTATTACACTTATAATATCTATCTCTTCTACTTAGCTTAAAAATATAGGTTAGGTACTAGTAGGTACTATTAGAGTAAGTTCTATAGTCTAGTAGAGTTTAATAAGGTATAATTCTCTTATACTAAAGAATAAAAATACTTACATTTACTATAAGCGCTAGATCTAAATACTAATCTATCTATAGTTTTATATAAATATTTACTACTAATAGTATAGTTAAAAGTAATATAGTAGTTATATTTATAGAATATTTATATTCTAGATACTAGCGCTAGGCTATAAAGAGCTCTATTTTCTATTATACTAAGAAATATTTACTCTATAGTTACTAGTGTAATAGCTAAAACTACGCGTAAATTAACTCTAAAATAACTAAGTCTAACTCTTATAAAGTAAAAACTAGACTTAAATTAGATTTAAAATTATTATACTAAGAAATATTTACTCTAAAGTTGCTAGCGCGATAGTCTAAATCTATATATAAAGTAGCTTTAAAATAACTAAGTCTAGCTCTTAGAGAGTAAAATCTAGGCCTAAAATAACCAAGTCTAACTTATAAAATATATAGAGATATATAAGTATATATATATATATATATATATATCTAAGAGAAAGTTAAATAGCGCTACTTTTCTCTAAACCTTAAGGCTCTAGAATATTACTTTAATATTTTATAATACTCTTAGCTACTTATAAGTCTACTAAGGTTATACTCTTACTAATTCTTATAATATACCTTATTATCTACTATACCTATCTACTTCTATTTAGCCTAAAGTAGACTAGCTAGAAATATCTAGATTTACTAGGCTTAGATATAAAGTTCTTTAGCTACTCTCTATACTTAATAGTAGTATAGAAGACTACTTTTACTAACTAGACTTTTGCTAGGCCTCTATATCTGCCTATATTATACCTTAGATATAATCTTCTAGGCCTTCTATACGCTAGCTATATCTAAACACCTATAGGCTATTTTAATTCTAACTAAAACTTCTATTACTTCTATATACTAGCTATATTTAGACTCTTACTTATATTAATTATTTTTTTATATATAACTAAGTCTTTTTATAAATACTTTATTATACTATATTCTACACTTAAGTATTAACTAAGTATTAGTAATAGAAAGTATAGATTAGGCCTAATAAAGGTATAAATAATAAAAGGCAGTAACGTGTATATATAAGTAGATAGATAATAGTAATAGCAATATAAAGTATATATAGGTATAGTAATAGAAGCGTACTAACGTTTAAAAGTTTAGTTAGTAAAGCTTAATAATAATATAGCTTAATACTTAACTTATAATACTAACTAGAGATTATCTTAGACTTTTACTTTCTTAGCTAATAGATTAATAGGCTTTACACTAGAATATATTAGAATATATTAATATCTAAGTTTTTATTATCTAAGACAGCTTTAGGCTTTATAGCTACGCTAGTAGTAGACTATCTAGTTAGTAAGCTTACTAGGTGTGTTAATTAAGAATAAGGCTAGAGAAAAGAGATAGGCGTTATTAGTAGAAGTGCTATTAGCGGTACTAGTAAGAGAAACTCTAGCTTTAATAGCGTCTATCTTAGGCTTTAATATAACCTTAGTCTTATTAATCTTCTAGCAGCAGCTATTATAAGAAGTAGTAGCTTTTTTAGTAGTAGACTATAGAAGGTTAGTAGAGTCTATTAAGTTATTACTATTACTTATCTAAGTCTAGTAGATAGACAGAACATTATACTACTTTTTATTACACTAGCTAGATACTACTTCTTATTAGCAGCAGTAGCTCTAGCTAAAGTAACTACAACCTATTTAAATAGATAATAATTAAGTATTCTAGGCTAGAGAAGATTAGTAAAGTTTATTAAGTTGTTACTATTACTTATCTAAGCCTAGTAGGCTACCTAGCTAAGTATACGCTAATAGTCTACTATTAGCTACTAGATTTAAATTATAACTAGAGCGGTAGACACTTAGAAGTAATATTCTTATATTATAGTAACTATAGCGCTTTATAGAATATAAGTAAGCTTAATAGCTATATAAATAAGCTACTATAGCTAAATATTATTAGTATATATAATAGTATATAAAAAAGAACCTTAGAATACTTATAAGTCTTAATAGCTTTATTCTCTATCTCTTTTTTAACCTTAGAAATAGAAATCTTCTTTTTAGGTTAGCTATAATCTATCTAGGTATCTTATAATTAAGCGCATTATTATTATTATTATTATTATTAGTAGTAGAGAGTAAGTATAAAAGTAAAAGAGATAGAGATAGAGAAAAGTAAGTAGAGATTTATAGACAGAGGCCTAAGCGCTAGCTATTACTAGCTACTACCTTAGCTAGTAAGTAGTAAGAAGAGTAAAAGTAAAGATAGGTTGTAAATAACAGCGTAGACTATTAACTACTAAGTAGAGTAGATATTAATAGTAATAAAAGAAGCTACTACTACTACTAGGTAGAATTTAAGATTAGCCTTTAAGGCTAGTAAGTAATAAAGTAAGTTATATTATTAAGTAGATTAGATATCTATAGATAAGATAATATTAGATAAAAAAGAGATAATATAATAGTAGTAAAGAAAGAGATAAAGAAACTTTAGAAAGAACTTACCTACTTAAGTACTAGCTATATTAACGCTACTAGAAAGCGCTTTATTAACTAAAGAATAGATTCTTATCTTTAGCTATACGCTGCCTTAGATCTAAAACTTACTTATTATAGTAACCTATAAGAGCTATAAGTGCTAATACGCTGCCTTTTAACCTTTTCTAAATATTTATAAACTTACGTGCTATCTATACTTAGCTTTTCTTATCTAATCTATTTATATCTAGTGTAATATCTATAATAAGAGCTATAAGCTAGAGTATAAGAGAAAAGAATAGAATGTAACCTTAGGCTAGTTAAAAGACTATTAACCTAACCTATCTAGTAGATAGAATAACACTATAAGGCACTTAGTAACGTTATTATAGTAATATATAAACGCGTTATTAGCCTTTAAAAATCTATTATAATATATTTAGCTAGTATTTAATATAAATTTAATACTAATAAGAGTAGTATCTCTAGCTACTTTACGTTCTAGCCTACTTACTACTATTATAACACTTATGTACTAAGTACACTAGTACCTTTTAGCTCTACGCTAACTAGCTAAATAGCTTAGGTTACACTATATTAGCTATAGTAATCTAGAGTAATCTATAGATATAGTAGATAGGTTTTGCTACTACGCTCTACTCTATATATATAAAGTAAATTACTACTTTTAATAATAAAAGCGTGTGCTGTAAGAAGTACTTTATATTTCTAGCTAGTTGTTTTTAAATATAGTAATAACATCTTTATACTCTACTAGATTAGGTCTTTAAAATATATAAATTTTTATAGTTATTTTTACTTAGCAATATATTACCTATACTATCTAGTAAATTTTAATTTTAGTTATAGTTATTAGCTATAGAGCTATAAGTAATATTACCTTCTAGTTTAGCTGCCTACGCTACTACTACATAAGTATTAATTAGCGCCTATAGAAAAGTAGATAAATAACCTATAATAACTCTTAATTACTATATCTATCTATAAGGTGCTAGTTTTAGAAAAAAGAGAGGCTAAGTATTAGTATATTATAGCGCTAATATAGATATATATCTTTATTATATAAGAGTTAGTAGCGTATAATATTTACCTTATAGGCGTGTTTTACTATATTATTTCTAAGAATTATGTTCTTTAGAGCAGGCGTATACCTATAGTATATAGCATAAATTAATCTATATAACTCTTTTACTACCTGATCTAATACGTATTCTATTTATAATATCTATAGAATTTTTAAAATTATTTAAGGTTTTAACAGGCTACTAATAGTATAATAAAAACCTATTATCTATAATATATACCTATAATAAATGCTAATACATTGTAAAAGTATTATAAGATAAAATTAAGTGCAACATATAATTTAATTTAATAGCTTATTAATATATATCTTATAAGTAATAGCTTTTTATTTTTTATTTATAAGTAATATCTTTTCTATATAATATACTTAGAATAGTAGCTGTAATTATAGTAGTCTGTTAAATTTAATATATATTAAGTATAATAGCTCTGCGCTAGATAGGTTAATTTAATAGGTTTTGTATATAATAGATTTTGCAAATCTATTAGAGGCTAGTTAGGCTGCTAATATTACATTAATTTTAATATCTATTAAATTTTAACAGGCTCTTATTAGCCTATTAACTATAACATTAATTCTCTGCAATACTTATTATAGAAAACACACATTGCATCTAAATAAAAAATAGGGAGCTATTATTAGCAAAACGTATTACACAAAAATTTGATTTTGCAAGCCTGACCTACTCCTGACAACCCCCCTACGGTGCGCGTGACGGTACACTGGGATTCCTCATCGTGAGCGGCATTGGAAGTACCATACTCCCCGTCTCGTATTGCTGGAATACGAGTTCAATCCTAGCAGTCACCGCTTAAGTTATACACTACAACCTGCGTGTACGACTCCCCAAGCCTTCAGGCTCCGCAAACTCAACCCTGAAGTCATCGATTATGAGATACTTCGGCAGTGGCTCGGAAATTGCCTGCGCTATCATTCCGAGCAGGGTGGAACTCCTTTCTCTACGGCCATTCCTGGTCTAAGAGTTTTCGATTGTAGGGCTGGGAAAGTCATCGCTGCGCCTGAGGATTCTGCTCTTCGTTACGTAGCCTTGTCCTATGTATGGGGTGGGGTGAAAATATCCGAGAGACAGCAGGCTGCTTTCCCATTGACGATACGTGACGCCATCACCGTTGCATTAGAGATGGGATATCAGTATCTATGGGTTGATCAACTTGTACGTAACTATCTCTCAGGTGTAATTTGTAATATTGGCTAAAATTCAGGCCCAGTGTATACATCAGTCGAATGAGACTCACAGGCGAGCTCAAATACAACTCATGGGCCGCATATATGCCGAGGCAGATCTGGTGGTCGTTGCTGCTGCAGGCAATTCATCCGATTACGGCTTACCAGGTGTTTCTACGAGACCCCGGAAAGCACAGAGAAGAGTCGAACTAGACACAAGCATTGACTTGATCAACATGGTTGATCCAGATACGACACTGGGCCTCAGTACGTGGGCACCAAGAGGATGGACCCACCAGGAAGGTTTTCTGGCCAGACGGAGACTTGTCTTTACAGACCACGAAGTCTTATACGTCTGTAAAGTCGGACTATATCAGGAATCTGTACAGCCACCTGGCTTCCACAGGAGGAACATGTTTCCAGGGTTTCCTCATGATGATTCTGAATATCGTGTCCCTCTATTCCTTAAAAGTTACGTGACCCGGAAGCTGTCCAGCGACGGCGACATTCTCGACGCCTGTATCGGGATTTTGGGAACACTCATCGACTATCACTTCTGGGGTACTGCCGCTGTACACTCCCTTATCCCCTCGCGGCGCTTTCCCCTCTCTTTGCATTGGTACAACACAAGCCCCGGCTCAGTAAGAGAAGGCTTCCCGACTTGGTCATGGGTTGCAACAACCGGTCCAAAATGGCTTTCAAACAACAACAGCTTTCACGACAGAGTCTTCTCAGCCGAAATACTCACAACTGACGGGTTCTGGATGGCTGCCAATAGGCCGACTCAAAGTCGCTACGACGTTTTACCCCCGGGCTATGGTCCTACTTTACGACTCACAGCTTCCTTCTTTAGGGCCTCTTTAATTACGACCCAAGAGGAGAAACCTCTGATTGTTTTCCCACATGCTGGTATGATTGGCGATGACACTGAAATCGCTTTTACGTTGTGGCTCGACACAAAGCTCACAGACTCTGTGTCGCCCAACACCGTCAAGGCATTATATCTCGAGGAAGATGAATATATGAACGGAGAATGGAGTGGTACCAAACCTCTCTCATTCATCATTTTCCAGTCTGTCGGAGCCCATTACAGGAGGATCGGACTGGCATTCGGTGTCTGTTCGATCCAAGAGAAGACTACCGGGGTGAAAAGGGAAATCGCATCCGGGGAAGTAACATCGCATGCAGACTGCAGAAGCGATGGAGAGGTCATTTACATCGAGTGAGATTTTTCTCATTCCAGCATTGTGTATGAACATGAACGTTGCGTTGTTGGGATGAGGTAGCGGCGTCATCCAGTTTACGGTGGATGGTCTCGTTGTGGTTAGTTTCTTCCATCTCTTCCATCTCTTCCATCTCTTCCATCTCTTCCATTCATAGTCCAGTAGCCTCGTCGCAGTCTGCACCGCATATAAGAAAAACTCTGAACACTCTGGAGCATACAATATCGAGGGGTGGGTTAATCTGCACGCTTTTATCTTAATGTAGTCTGCAGACCTGTCCAGTTTTTTTCTTGTGTGAGGTGCCGGTAATGGCTCGACAAAGTCCGCGAGGGCATGCAATAGTATTGCCTCACAGAAAGAGACGCCCAATCATCAACTCACCTTGTATTCGATTGTTTGAATACCGCAATCTTTCAATCTTCCAACAAGTCATCGTGCTATTCCGGCTATGTTGGGCACATCCGCGCCTCGTCTAGTGCGTGTTGGACGAGGGATCTTACAAACTTCCTGATGCGGCTACCCTACCGAACAGCGGGAACGCCTGCGCCGCAATATAAACAACTAGCGGCAGCGCCTGCCACCGAAAAACCGTTAGCATTCACGACATAAGTATAGGCAATGCAGTCTCCGCTCGATTCGGAAGCTTGGGCCACAGCCGCTTCACTCATCCGGGACAAAGAATGATGTTCATCTCACTACCAGGGCTAGCGTCATAAGCAGTAATGACCACGCCTCGCTCCTTCTCTGCCCGCGCTCTCCCTATATTAAAGAACGTACGCCTCCGCCGAAATAAACCCGCAACTCCCACTCTCTACTTAGTCTCGACGATCTCTCGATTTACCAGAACCATCAACCCAATAGGATTTCCAGAATGCAGCTTTTCATCCCCGTCATCGCTCTCTTGAGCACGCTTGTCGCTGCTGTACCGACCGTACGTAACAAAGACTACCACGCCAAAGCTACCTTCCTTCTATCATACTAACATTCCGCAGGCTGCAGCGGACGGTCGCGGAGCCACCATCTTCACCGACAAGAACTTCAATGGCCGGTCAACTGCCATACCCGCCAACGACTTCTGCACCGACATGAACAACATCTTTGGCAACTTCGATGGCAAGATCCGCAGCGTCACCGTCGAGAAGGGCTACCACTGCAAGTTCTACACGTACGTCATACCCATCAGTCTCCTTTTACTTGGAAAGACCGTTAGAAACTAACTTCCACTAGTGGCCACGACTGTCCTGCCAACGGCCAGAAGATGGAATGTGGCAGCAAGGACCAGGCGTCGGTGTTTGGAGATCTGGGCACGTTCGACTACAAGATTCACAGCGCGTACTGCACGAAATTATAGATGGGGATTTGCGCAGTCTGGATTTCTTTGGGTGTTTTGAGCTTGGTACGGCTTGCGCAGCTTGAGTGTGCTTGGTGGCTTGAAGACAAGATGGGTGTAGCATGTTCGCAGTAAGCGCTACAGCGGTACTTTGCGACTCGGTCTATCTATTTGCGAAGGCTGGAGTTCCGGGTCAGCGCGGATAGACTGTTATACGAGATGGTACATAATTATAATACTTTCAATCGTACAAACACATGTGCCTCTCATGCGCGACATGGCTGGTGTCTGCCGAGTCGCATAACGCGTACAAGTAACCACGAATGGGCCATCGCCAAGTGATCGAGCGATGCAGTAGCAAGTTCCAATTAGTCAGGTATTGCGATCACCGATTACAGTCGAAGCGCGAAATTGCGAATGTGACGGGATAAATGGTTGTTGCATTATTATCGACAGCGCCGATGGTGCAGTGTGAAAGGAGATGAAGAATGCAGGAGGGACGGGTACAACCGCCGTCGGTGTTGGTACTAACCCGGAACGGAACTGCCCCACGTTGACCCACATCGATCGCCTGTGGTTCTGGATGTCACATCACAATCTTTCACGTCGACACGGGGCAGCCTCGACTTTTCAGCAGCGCGCCCCGAATTACGCCTTACTACGTACGCAGTAGAGTTGCCTGTCAAAAACGCGGAAAACGGCATGTCATGTGCAGCAGAGTTTGATTGGCTGGCCAATGCGCGATGCATACTTTCATCGTTGTTTGGGCCCTCACTCATGACATCTATTCATGACTTTTGAGGCTGCCTACAATCTTAACAAGATCACTTCAAATGTGCTATGTTTTCTAATCATCAGCCTCAGTTGCTGAATGCAAGCAAAGCTGCGGTCCGCCCGCGATGCACCTAGATGCCTGCTGAGCCCCAACTCGACACCCCCAGGACGCCCTACGCCCGACAAAACTTGGTATGCTATTGGATGGCACACCACCGATCCCATGAGAAGAATCACCGCGTTCGAAATCCAGGCTGCGCACTCGACAGTATCACATATCTTTTGGACGTCATCATTCGCCGAGAAGAACGACCCAAGTACAGGTTCGGAGTAGATCATCGTGCTTTGCTTTCATCCCAACGTAATCTCAGACCAGATCGCGGCATTCTGGTGGCTTCGTCCGGTGAGTCCGTTATGTCGCAGAATCTCCCTTTGAAGGCCTTGTATGAGTGTGAGGAAACGGGAAGATGTCTTCGACAACAGCCTTCATTTGAGATGTAACGAACCTTTCTCTCGCTAAGCTTGAGATCACATTTTCGACTTCTACAACTCATTACGTCGCGGAATTCAACTAGTACCCATTGCTCGGACGAACTCAAATGGCCTGTTATCGGAGTGTCCGAAGTGTAGCACCCCACGACGGATTCTGGTGGTGTTTCAAAGCCTTCGAACCCCGTCCAACCTTACCGACCGGGGCAGTTGGATCAGGATGATCAATTCAATTCCTGATCACCCACGAATCAAGAACCAAGTCACCACAATATCCAACCTATCACGGCATACAAAGACGCCGGGAGACCAGTGCAGTCCCAAAGTGGCAACGGAACACTGCCTCAGCCTCGCATAAAGACCCCGCAGTGTGATAAATCACCGCCGCGTGGGACGGCAGGATCCTTGCGGGACGGGCAGGTCGCCGAACTGTTGGTTGTAGAGATCGGGGGAGTTAAAGTGACTCACTCGGACCCACGACATCAGCTTGGTGCTTCCCAATCGCAGCAGCAGCTTCAATCGCCCCATTTTGGCAACTGATCTAGAGCCGCGAACCACGCTCTCACATATCATCACAATGAAGACCTTTGATAAGCATTCCTGGCTCGAATTCTGGTTCTACGGACTCCATCCCGGTATTATGATGGCACTGACCTGCATTGGTGTCATGGCTACATTGGAAATGTACCCATTCAGAATGAAGACCACGTCACGTCATTGCGAGAACTGGAGGTCAGTATGTTCGAATAGCAACCGAGAAGTTTACTGATCAATCAACAGGAACCGAGAGAAGAAAGACAGTCTGGAACACCCTTCTACAAACGCGACCTTCACAACGCGAGGTCCCCAGGCCCTCAATGACGACAAACTGTACGAAGCAGACCCAACTACTTTCCGACACCCCTCCTTCCGCTACTCCTTCATCCCAACGTCGCCGTTCGGGGCTGCAATGCCAATTCGAGTTCCCTCATCTCGCGCGCCGTCATCATACCACGCCGATGATACGCACGTACGCGTCCGTTCACTACAAAATTTTCTGCTTCCACCGCTTTTCAATCGTCATCGTTTGAGTGGGGAGCAGTACTCCGACGGTATGCAGACACCTGACAAAGCGCGTAGCAGGCGCATGAGTGCTGTTCGCGAGGATATGCACGGAGCTATGATGGTGTGATATGGTCAGTGATGATAAGTCTTGTTCTGAATGATCATGTTTGCGCCGAGGTCGTCTTGATGTAGTTTCCAATCAATGTTATACTACCCATATGTGACAGACAACAATTTGTTGAAGTGTTCAACTTGCAGTCAGGCAGTATCCAAGATGGTACTGGAGAGTACGGCGCACAAGAGCCCCCAGTGATTCCCGTCTTTGCTGAGTGTACCAAATATATACCAAATCGTGGAGTAACATCAGGAATTTCTTGTGACGGAGAAGTTGGCGGTTGGCAATGAATCTGGCTCCTTCACTCAAAATGAAGTCTCTTTCGATCTTGTGTACAATTGCGCTCGCTTCCGTGTTGACTTATAAACAGGTTCATGCAGTGTACTGAAGAAGAGAGTTACGCGAGAGTCTGTCAGACGCACGGAACTGGTGCCCTGAACTAGATATGACGGTACGCTCAGAGCTCCCCACCCGCTGAAGAAAGAGCCCACGTCACCGATCTTACAGAAGGAGGGAACATAGCAGGCATAAAGCTAGGCAGGTGGACAATGTACGTAAACGCAACGAATGAGACTGGAGGTAATGCCATAGAAGCAAAGCTTGAGGAGAAAAACTGGATGATGCCTAGCGACTTGCAGCTGTCTTGTCGTACCTATTGTCGTGTTGATTTTGATGGGAGGAGGTTGGAAGACGGCCCTGAGATGGTGACGCGCGAAAATGCCACGCTATGACGTCATCACTGCGCGTCACATCTAGGCGAACCTCGACGTTCCATTAGGCGTCTACAGGTTTCTTAAAATCATTGCTACGTGCTATTGCAGATCTCGGTAGTGATTCAATTATCATCGCACTGCCGGACTCCTTCGCTGTACGTGGCTATGTCGATTCATCCCAGCGCAATGGTGCAAAGAAGTTCCTCGCCAGGTCGAATGTCATGGTGAGCCCAGGTATACCCACATCCTCCTCCGTGACAGCCCAGTAGCCCTTCCGCATCTCCAGCTCCAGCTCTTCGAACAACGAACTTATTCCAAAATCATAGTATAGAAAAGGCTGTAGCTCTGATAGCTGAGCATCGAAAACCTTGATCAGTCTCGCGAGACCCAGCGTGTCTTCGTCGCAAACCGTCCAAATCTCGTCCTCCACCTTTTCCAATTCTTGGCGACGCTCAAAATTGAATGGTATCACGCCCTTCTCTGCCCAAATGAGGACATCCACCATACTCGCCGCACACTCCCATTCGGCCAAGAATCGGTAGCGGAAGCTTTGTGAGCACCAATCGCAAGCGACCAGCCCGCAGATAGAGCAGAAGTTTGTCCAACTATTCGCACGATATGTACATCCTTTGCAGCGCGAGTAGCTATACTCTGTCGTATAGAGCATCTTGCGATGCCACGAGTGGATACAGTTGAGCTGCAGGAAGCTCGGAGTACCGCCGTCGAAGATGACGCTAGCGTCGTGTGGCCTCGGGGCCAGAATTGGGACGCGTCGGCGCAGGCGAATCATTTGTCGAGCCATATCTGATGGGGGTGACGGCCGTGGGCGTGGTGGTGCTGGACCTGGTGGAGTTACAATTGTTGTCCCGACTGGAACGACATCGTCTGCAGGAGTAGCTACGTTAGCCTCGCTCTGCGCTGCGTCTACTTCGCCGTCTTCGATGAAATGATGCTGAGGCCCGTCGATCCAGCTCAGCTCAGATTGATCGTCGTCAACGTTATTAGTTTGACCATCTTGCTCGGCTTCATCCTCGGGGTCGTGGACCACTTGCGCCGGATCTGTTGGATCGGTCTCAATCTCATCATCAGACGTATCTTCGTCTGTTGCATCATCCTCGTCGTACTCCACTTCATCATCTTCGTCACCCTGTTCGTCGCCATAGTCTATGTCATCATCCAACTCATCATGGTAGCCATGATCATCAAAGTCAGGATCGTCATAGCCATCGCCATCATGAGCTGCATCATGCTGCCTAATGGCGTGGCTTAACTGTCGCTGGCCAAGTCGATTGAGTCCTGCGCGGCTATAGCCACTATCTCGATGCAGGCCGCGAGCACCAAGCTCATACCCTTGTTCATCATACCCCTCGACCGGATCTCCGTAAGACGGGCAACCCTGATGGAAACCTTCGTTGGTCCAAGGTAGTAGGCAGACGAAGCAGAACTCATGACGACAGTAATGACAGGTCATATGGTTGCAAGCTTCTTTGTGCTCCATCCAGACCCGGCAGTTTGGACATGACTTTGCGCGACAGCTGCTCGAGTACTCGGGCATCCACTTCGGCCTCATCCCTGGCTCGTCCGACACTACACACCTGTGCTCTTGACCTTCCCACACATGCTGGCATCCAACACAGGTGTTAGTCCCGCATCCACAGTGTGCCACTGTGGAGAGAGCGTGGCTATTGTCCACATGAGATCTCGGGATGAATGAGCGACACCGCTCATTGACACAATAAACACGAATGGCGCGTGGTGTGTAGTACTCCTGCGCCTTGAGTGAGTAGGTCTCGAGGACCTCTGGGCTCAGCAAGTGTTCTACAAGACGACGTGGAAGTGGAGTACAGCACCGGGCTGGAAAGGCTTCTGTGTCGGCGAGGGCAGCGTTGTAGGCGTCGACGACGCAGTCGTTGCACATGAAGTGTTCTGTGCAGTGAGCGACGCCTTCGGAAAAGGGGTAATCATCTCCACAGATGCAGCACTCGTACTGCACCGTATCTTCGATTGACCGCATCCTGATATATGGTGATGCTTCGACACAAGCTTCTTGCTCGTTGGCTATGAACACACCACTGCTCCTCGCTACTCTTCCTGCAGATTTTCGGGCTTTGCGCAAGGCCTTGTGATTCATGCCGGAGGACGGAGCTGGAGTGGTCTCCAATGGTCCTTCTGGCAAGGACTGATCGGCCATGATTGAGGTCGATTGGAGAAAGATCTCTGGTTGATCTCGATCGTGCTTAGTGGATAGACGGCTATGCTCGAAACGAATTTCTGGTAAGTCGGTATATAGTTGACCAGCTGGACTGGTGATAATGGGTCAGTGGTCATGAAAATGAGCTGGTTTATATAAGGGGGCGGGTGCCTTCATCGCCACCTGAACACTAGTGGTGGACCCATCACTAGAATGGTAGGAAAGAGGGCTCGATGTCTGTGCACTCCATTCACTCTAGTAAGCTCTTGAGGAGTCAACAAATTGTAGTCGGAGTTGACAACCGATCTTCCCCAGTCCGTAAGGCTGCCATACAGGCCAGTGTGGAACTACTCAGAGGCGATTGCGTGACTTGGAAGAGACAGTATTGACTCGTGCCTATGCTAGTTTAGAGCAATCAGTTTGTGCTTGCTATTCGTATACACCCAAGCGATTCAGCCTAGCGGATTTCAGTTGATTGCACCGTTCAAATAGGGGAGACAGATACAAGAGCACGCTCGAGATCGGTTTGCATTAGTAGTTTCTCTTTGCCAGTGAAGCCTCACCGACAAATCAATTACCGTTGAACCCAATCGCACCGTTCGACCCATTGAGAAAGTTGTTCCCTGGTACTGGCACCGCGCTTCCAAGACCCTCCTCCTCTGCCATCTTCTTCTGCCATGGCAACATCTCCTGCGCTGCTACCGCTGGTCCAACCTCGCCGCCTTCCTTGCGCTTCTCAGCCCACTCATCAATGTCTTTCTGCTCGATGAAATTACCGTGCAGACCTAGACGTAATTTGACAGGTAGATGAATGACTGCCAGCGGCCCTTGCTCGAGGTTTTGCGCATCAAAGATGAGGATGTCGTTGCGCAAGACATCGAGATGGTTGAGTAGAGCCATGATATACCCCTCGCCTTCCACGAAGTCTGATGAAGAAGACGAGGCCTTCGGGACGAAGACAGGCTCTTGGAACGTACATGTCGGTCCTGCCCAGAAGGTATCTTTCTTCCCACTGTCCCACTCATAGTGTCCCAGTACGTTGAAAAGTCCACCAGCTGGCGGACCACACTTCTGGAAGTCATACGGTTTGCTCGCGTCGATATTACATTGCCAGAAGTGGTTGTACTTCTTTGTTAGGACTCTATCGTCGATGCGTGAGAATTCGCCGTTGATGCCAAAGAGTTTATGAGGTTGTACCCGCGTGTTGGTGGGAGTTTTGGGATCGAAGACCCAACGGTAGGTGTCAGAGACCAGCTTGTTGCGTTGGAGTAACGTCGTGGGTGTGTTTGCTTGGCTGTCTGGTGGGAAGAAGAAGAAGACGTTGTCTGAAGCTATGGTCAGGTCGACCACGATGTTTCCAGACGAGTCTTCGTAGGAGCCAGCGACGTGACCGTGGAAGCCTGAAATTGTTAGCGCCTGTTACGATATCACTAGTGGCATACACACCGTTGTCGGCGCGTAGCCAGACAATATCCTCTGGCTTTCCATTCCGACGAGGCACGATGCCGTACCACTGGTCTTCGTCTGGGTCCCACGCAAAGTGATTGCCGCCCTTCTTGAGCCTTTCAGCATTGACCTTGATTGGTGTGAGTGGCAGAATCAAGTAGTTCTTAGTGATAGCGCAATCGTGTATCATCCCACAGAACGGTGCTTTGTACCAGCATTCCTCAGTTTTCTTCCCACCTTTATCGATCGTGTATACTACGATGTCACAACTGGCATCGTACCCATTACCTCCAGCTTCATAGCCATAGCATACCATTTCTCCAGTGTCTGGATCGAATTTGGGGTGCGCAGTAAATGTCGGTGATTGTATTTGACCGTCGAAGTCATATCGGCCAACTGTCTCTAGTGTGACTGGATCCATAGCGGACGGTGGGCCGTCTTCCTTGATGGCTAGCAGCACTCCGCGCCAGAAGATGATGTTAGTATTGGATGCTGTTCTGATGATGCCTTTCACCATCTCGTTATCGGTAAACGGGTTTCTGTATCGGCCAAGTAGAGACTTGCGCGCCTTCGTTTCCGCCTTGAACCGATCGGTATGTACATATCGCTGTCTGAAGTCGACGTGACCGTTCTCGAATCGAAATGCTGAAACCGAACCATCGCCGTTGAAGTGTATGTCTTCTTCGTACAAGGGCGGGAACCGATGGTCTGGTTGTATACGGAAAAAAGTTCCGTTTATGTCTTTGGGAATCTGAAAGAACTGAGCTTCGTGCTCTGTCTTTACAGGACAGTATACTCACTGTACCAGTCGTCTCGAGCTCAAAGATGTCGGCTTCGAGACGCGATGGTTTGTTGAAGCCTTGGAAGAAGCCACTATCTGGGAACTTGACTTGGTCACCCGATCGGCTCCCTTCATGGTACGCTGATGGGGCAGGGTTCGCGAGAGAAAATATGTGTGCCATCGCGTACGTGCTGTGCCCTCCCGCCTGGCAGTAAGGCGGTCTAATACAAATCGTCCACCATATTACATCGTTTCGTTCTGGCAAGAAGACGCATTGGTTCGCTACCAGACGTACTGCCGTGCTCGAAAGTTACGAGTATGGATGTGGGGAGGTGGACTTGCGGGGTAGTTGGGGATGGTTACAGGGGTTGTTGTGCCCGGATTGATGCGACCGCGCGGGATCGCAAGCGGCACTATTGGTCCGACACAGCATCGAGTCCTGAATATGGGACGATGGTACTCCTTTGGACACGGACATAGCCGTAGCGCTGGACTGAGAGTTTTTCGTCCGAATATAGCTATGACGTATCATAGCACGCAGCTGACTTGGAGATGATAGGTCTTCTTGCTCCGTCTCCGAGCCGCTGAGAGGGATGCTTTACCGGGAAACCTGGCTGTAGCGCAAATCAAATTGTGGCGACTTTGATTGCGTACACTTGCTCTGTTTTTAGGGCTTGCTGCGCATCATTAGCGATGTAACTTTGGGCTTCCAATAAATCTGTGAGACTGCATAGAGTAGGATGCAAAGAGCTCTGAAGCCGTGGCCGCGTTGTCGTTGTACGACACCAAAAAAAAACTACTGATGAGTTGATGCGAGCACGGAAGACCTAGTATTATTTGTTCGAATATTCAAGTCATTCCAATCGCATTATGCAAAAGAAGGGCTACACCTTCATGCGCCATATCGACACATGCATCGCGAAGTATGGTCATAAAGTCATTCGACATTCCCAGCTAAGCGGCCCTTTACGAATCAGATTCTGGTTTGCTCAGCACGAGTGGAGGAGTGCTTGTTGAAGCATCCTGACCAAAGTGTGGAGCTCTAAGATCATCGTCGGCGACTTGCTCACCAGTGACAGGGTGATCGTAGTGGAATGGCACGACGCGCGTGTCAGGCCAGAGCATCGGGTGATCGCAAAGAACGTCTGGCCCATTTGGATCCTCCGGGTACGTCTTCGAGAGGAAAGGTATATAGTTTGGCTTGGTGTGCGCCCACCCCTTTTCGAAGGTCGCGTGCCAGAAGGGGAAGTACTTCAACCTGAAGATCTTCCACACCCCATTCTCTTTTATGTATTCATTCTCGTATATGCCACCTTCCCACCATTGTACCAGGCCGCGAGGGTGTGTATCTTTGATGCTATCGTGGGTACCGGCCGACATCATACTGCGGAAGCGACCTTTGGCTCGCGTGCCTTCTGCGCTGACGTCGACTATGCCCTGCATCTGTGGATGATCGAGGAGAAAGCCATGGACGGGGCCGTTGCGCCCGGCTACGAAGGCATTGGCGAAGCGACCGAGGTAGAGTCTCTTAACGCCCTCTTTGCCATTGTATCGGCCTCCGAGAAACTCAACGCACGTATCGGGGTGGTCGGAGTAGAGATTGGCGACCTATTCCTCAGGTAAGCTTCCAGTCAAGTAGTGTCTTCGGTTTACTAACCTCTTTGTACAGACACTTATCGAGATAATACCCGTACGTGTACTGAAGCTTGCGAATGTCCTCCTGATCTGGTCTTCCGTTAGCAGGCCGCAGGGAGCTAATCGATAGCTGACTAAGCACATGCCGCTCAAACGCGTTACCTCCGCCTGAAGCTTCCCCACTATAGCCTTCAACTGCTCAATCTCGCTACCCATGATGCTGGTGTCTCGAAAAGACTATGAAAGCGCAAGTCAATCGATGGCTGAGGCCATACGCCGCTTCTTATCAGCATCAGTCCAACACGAAGTTGTCAGCGATACAGGGAACCATTCCCCAGCCACGTGAGATTTGCAGCAGGGGTGGAACTCTGGCTAGGACTCCGCGAATGAGCTCGCCTGTATTGGCGGTGATATGGACGCGACATGTCTGAAGCCGCGGGTTGATATTTCCGGCGGGACATTTTGAGAACGTGTGGAGCAAGACGGCACCGAGGTGGGGTCATCGAAGCAACGCCGTGCCACAGCCTCGCTACTTCTCCAAATTTACCGCACCTGTCTCCACGGAAGAGATAGCATACGCTGCCACAATCCTTTGAACCCTTATCAAGGGACGCTTGCATATACTTGCTTTAGAACTTCTGCCATCGAAATGGGTCTACCGGATAAAATCGAGACACGTCTCTTCATCAATGGAGAGGTTAGTTCCCTTAAATCAGTTGATTATGCCTCCGCTAATTACTTTATAGTTCGTTGAATCATCAAATGGGAAGACGTTTGACATTACCAACCCCGCCACGTTGAAGCTCGTAGCAAAAGGTGAGTCTGGAACGATCAGCTTCGGAGAAAACAGACTTACAACCGTTACAGTCCACGAGGCATCTGAGCAAGACACCGACAATGCCGTCGCTGCAGCAAAAGCCGCTTTTCCTGCTTGGTCGAAACTGACTCCGGAACAAAGAGGCCAATACTTCAAGAAGTTGGCTAGTCTGATCCGAGAGAACAACGATGAGTTGGCCGCTTTAGAAGCAAGCTCTATGGGTCGTCCAGTAGGCGAGTTCTTCGATGCCTTTGCTTCTGCAGCGAAATGGGATCGTTATGCAGAAGCTGGATACAGTGTGCAAGGTAAGATGGTCGAGTGTGAGTTTTGCAGCAGGTCACTAACATTGAACAGGTACCACGAGCGTCCAGACGCCGGGATACGTCAACATGACACTGCGTCAACCGTATGGTGTTGTAGCTGGAATTATACCCTGGAATGTTCCATTGCTGTTTTTGGCCAACAAGTTAGCACCGGCTCTCATTGTTGGGAATACTGTTGTCTTGAAGAGTTCTGAAAAGGCTCCATTGACTGTACGCCATTCATTCCATACTCCTGCAAGAGACTAACGATAGCAGTCCGCAAAAATCGCCACGCTGGTACAGCAGGCAGGCTTTCCTCCAGGTGTGATCAACATCATCACCGGCTTCGGCAATGTGAGCGGCTCCATCTTGAGCCATCACATGGATGTGCGAGCGTTATCGTTCACAGGCTCAAGTCGCACGGGACGTCTGATCCAGGCCGCCGCCGCAAAGTCCAACATGAAGCAGGTGTTCCTCGAACTTGGAGGCAAGTCTCCAGCGGTCATCTTCGACGATGCCGACCTGGAAAAGGCCGTGAAGGAAACGGCTCATAGCATCCAGTGGAACAGCGGTCAAGTCTGCATGGCCAACTCGCGCATTTATGTCCAAGATTCAATTGCCGACAAGTACATCGAGCTCTTTAAGCAGAACTTCGAGAAAGAGGTCAAAATGGGCGACCCCCTCGATGCGCGTGAGAATGGCGTTAACCATGGCCCACAAGCTGATGAGGCGCAACACAAGACTGTGTTACAATATTTGGAATCGGGAAAGCAATCCGGCGGCGAGCTCCTCACTGGTGGCGGCGCTCCGTCGGGACGCGAAGGCTATTACATTGAGCCCACCATCTTCAAGAATACTCCTGAGGACGCAAAGATCATGAAAGAAGAGATCTTTGGCCCAGTTGTCAACATCAATGTCTTCAAGACTGAGGACGAGGTGCTCGCAAAGGCTAATGCAACAGAGTTCGTCTCACGGTCCCTAGCGTGGCCAAGCTGAAACAAACATTGACTAATTCTATCTAGGTACGGACTATATGCGTCAGTGTACACCAAAAACATCGATCGCGCGATGCGCTTCGCAACAGGGCTTGAAGCTGGTACGGTCGGCGTCAACTGCACCTCACCAGGTAAGCAATATGCATTCACTTGGATTGTACGCGATGCATTCGCTGACTCGACGACTCCTAGTTACCGGCGTAGACATGCCCTTCGGTGGGTACAAGTCATCTGGATCAGGACGCGAAGGCGAGCCACTGTATTCCCTGAGCAACTTTCTGGAAACAAAGAGTGTCTTGATTAAGATATCCTAAATATTGCGACATGAATCGATCGGCTGCGACATGATTTGCCGTCTCCAGAGCGCTATTCTGTGTTCGCTATAGATTTTGATTAGCCGACCGGCAGGTTCTGCAGGGTGGCCTTGCGCGGGCGCAATGCCCCAGCAGATCCCCCGCTAGAAATGGGATCCCTTTTCCTTTATCCTCAACTGCAGCGGGCTCGATGCTCCATGACTTCTCCACGAACTGCTGCAAGCCTGCCGAATGAAATTTTCGTATCGCCGCTAGTGTCATCTCACTCGGCCGGGCTGTAGGGTGTCGGATAAATATGGCCGAGTACGCGGCCGTCGCCCCGCCACGAGTTTCGGCACCCCCATCCAGCAGAGCTCCGAACGCCCATCGTGTCCACAGCAGCTGTGATCGGTGTCGCAGTAGGAAGACAAAGGTAGCTAAAGGCATCTCCACGTCAATCATTGCCAAGAAACTAATGACTACCTCTAGTGTATTGATCCTGGTATGGGGTTTCTCCCACCGGTAGTACGATCGTGCCGACAATGACACAAGCTGACAATCTTAAGTCCCGGGACCATGTCGTTACTGCGCACGCACAGGCGCGGTGTGCACAATCGCTACCCCAAGGAGGAAAAGGCCTTATTACCATGTCACCGAGGAAGAATACCAATGTTCTATGCGCATCCTCGAACATTTCTTCCCTGGGCATGAGCTTAACCTGCAATCGCTCCGAACCATTGCCAAAGCCATCAAGGAAGGCACGTTCAATGCGGAGCCTGTCCAGCATACCGAAGGCCTCTTCAGTAATGACCAAGAGTCGCCTGAGGACGCGGAGAGTGTTGATGATGGCGAGGAACAAGACGTACAGGAACTGCATGAGCCGTTGGGCTGCATGATGAAAGATTCAAGAGGGAAATTCCGATACGTTGGCGCTCACAGTGAAATACCCTTTAATGCTGCTGTGGCCACTTTGGGTATGCAAAGGAAGGACCCGTCGATCATCCCAGGCCCCAAAGTAGGCTCGTACCCGCCTACTCTACCAAGCTCTTCACCTTCGAATTCTCCTGGTTTCGAAGAGAGCTACTACCTTCCGGGTCGAGAGTTGTGCGACGTCTACATATCCCGGTTTCTAGAGGATGTCCATTGCACGTACTGGCTATACCCAGTAGAAACTCTGCTTCGACGAATAGATAATACGTACTCGGAATCCGCGCCGCGCTCGTCAAGCTCCTGGATGTGCTGTTTGTACACGATGTTTGCCATTGGTGCGGCCAACTATGTAGGCGCCAATGGTAACTCACCGCCCCCGGATTGGCCAGCTGCATTGGATCTGAAGACATCCGAGGATTACCTTACACTTGCAAAACAACTCATTCCCGCAGTATATGATGAGGCTGATGTCGATAGTATACGTGCAATGGCCATCATGGTATGTATTCTCAACGTACATAAGATTGTGTTCCACAGGGCTAATAGCAACTCAGAGTATCGCTATGGAGAACCTTTGCTCCAGGGTCAGCGCTTATCTCTACATGGGGGCTAGCGTTCAGATGGCGTTCTCTCTAGGTTTACATCGTGATCAACTGGCGGAGTCTGGAACTACAATGGAGCGAGAACAAAATCGCAGAATCTGGTGGACACTGTTTCAGCTCGACCAGGAATTATCTTCGCGAGGCGGGAGTCCGACAGTCATAGATGAGCGCTTTACGAAGGTCACTACACCCATGCCTTCGGAGCAGGTAAGTCTAGAATTGCCCATTCATGACGCGCCCATACTGACGATTATAAGATACTATATCCCGGGCTACATACCCCACTTTCGTGGATGGCGACATCGGTGTCTCTTTGTCGCTTGAAGCGAGAGATAATACAGTCGGTCTACATGGAACGCTCAGCAAATTCCATTTCCTTCTCAACGGTATCGAATTCCCTTCTGCTGCTGCAAAAATGGTATCGCCAGATGCCACCGCATCTCAAGTACGACGTACCCTCGCCTCCCACGCACCGACGTGCGGTCGCCATCTTGCATCTCCAATATTGGAGCACCACGATACTCCTTACGCGGCCGTTCCTTCTGTACCTTGTCATCAAGCACGGGACGCTGGCTTCAAGCAAGAGAATATGGTTTGAGCGAATGGGCAAGATGTGCATTGACGCCGCACAAAAGAGCATCTCGATACTGACACAAATGGCGAACGATGGCACACTATCGAGCTTAACGGCCTTCGACAGCACATGTATCCTTCGCCTAATCATGATCTTCATCCTCGCCTACGCACACACCAGAACATCCCGGTATAGCGCGCATATCGAGAAGCTGGTGGAGCTCACACGTGGTATGGAGCAGATTGGCTTCACCAAGATGGTGACTGAGGAAACACCGTTGCGTCTTGCTGACCTGGGCATCACGGGTCAGGCTCAACAGAGCAACGGAGACGCGAATGGGTCGAATGGGCAGGTTCATCTCGATGACGAAATGATCGCTCAGTTATGGGGCAACTGGGATCCGTAAGTCATGAATGAACGAACCTACGTAAGCCATAATACTAACGCCTGCAGCAACTTCATGACCCCGCTCCAGACACAACAAAGTCTTGATCTTACATTCGACGATTCTGGCGCCTACGATATCAATTCGGAGTTGTTGGCCTTCACGAACTTGGACGATTCCATCGTCATTGACCCGTCGCAAGCGTTTTCGCACTATGGCATGCATTGCTGAGATTTCTTGGATCATTGATAGGGTAATAAAGAGGAGGGAGTTATGGAAAGCATGCGTGGTGTATATATAGGAGGAACTTGGGAGGACTTCAGGAGTTTGCATATCATATGTCCGGCGTTTTTCTGGCAAGCGTGCAACAATACATCAACGATGGGAAGAGGTTACGATAATACAAAGTATACGGGCGACTCGCCAATGTAACAAGAGTTGAGAGAGGCTTTCAGTGCATGGTGATTCAGGTATTGCAGGTCTCAGGTCGTTTGCTTTCAAGACCAAAAGGCTGTGAGAACGATGTCCCGCTTTTCCAACAACAGCTGTCTCGAGATGTTGATGTAGCTTAGAATACACGGCCCTTTGTCTGCTTCATGCCAATAACGTCGATGTTTCGCCACATGAGCACGCCAGCTATACCGATGATCCAAGCAGCAGTACCTGCAATGAACAGATATCTTTGTGCATCTCCGTAAGCCCTCTGTACCGCTAAGCGAGTGGGTGATCCAACTGGGTACGATAGCTGAGTCGTGATGTCCGCGTAGATCATCAAGAAGTTTGGAAGTTCTTCCGCCGGAAGGTACTCCATGAGCTTCTTGGGGACCACGTCTTGCCATATTGCAGAAGAGACCGTTAGCCCAATGGCTCCACCAACACTTCCACACATTGAAACCAGAGCGATGGCGACAGCGAAGTATTGCTGTTCCTTGACTGCCGCCAGGATAGCAATCTCTGCTGTGATTGTCATCACACCACCACCAAAAGCGGCGAAAATCTGGCACATGACAATGTAACCGATCTTATCCGTGGGCTGATTGAAGTGAATGAGTAGTGCGGTTCCGAGTACTACCATAGGGAGTGAGAAGAAGAGAGTAACTGGTTTGAACCGTCCAGTATAGGATATGAAGCCGCCGACAAGGGCAGCAAAGACGTAGCCACCAACGCTATAGGTCGACATGATGTAGCTGGCATGCGTAACGCTGAGGTTATTGACGACTTGCAGGATGGAGGTGAAGTACATACTCCAGCACATGTAGCTGAAAAAGAGAGCGAAGGACAGGAGACACGCTCCAGCGACAGTGCGGTCCAGAAGTAAGTTCCAGGGGATGAAGCAGATCTCAGCAAAGAATCGCTCCCAAATTCCGAACACGATCAACAAGACGATCCCGAAGACGAGAAAGCAGATGATCATGGGGGAGTCCCATCCCTTGGCTTGCAGAGCGTAGAGGTTGAAGGGCAGAAGGAAGAAGGCGAAGCCAGTAGACAGCGTGAAAAGACCAACAGCGTCGAACTCGCGCGTGTAGTACTTGAACGACTCCCAAAATGTGCGCCCACTCGACCGTTGGGGTACCAGACCTTGCTTCTTCGCCTTGAAGTAGTGGTAAGTGAAGAGGCCGAAAAGAGGAAGGGTGACCGCCGGGACGAGAATGCTTTCCATGCCAAAGGCCCAACGCCAGCCTGCTCCGTTGAGAAATGCCGTAGAGATTGGTCCGCCTAGCCAGGCGGTGATCAAAGAAGACGAGGCAGCCAAAGCTTGAATAAGACCTCGGTGGCGCAAGGAAGTCGTGTCTGCGACGAACACGCTCAGACTATATCCAACACCATTGATGCCGACGGTATAGAAGATCTGCGACGCAGCGTATGCTTCAACGTTGTTGCAAGCAGCCGACATAACAAGCCCGACAGTGGCGAGTATGGAGCAGAGAAGAAATCCTTGTGGGCGGCCGAAAACGTCCAGAACCTTGGCTATGCTGAGATTCGTCACGCCTCCGATGACAGAGCTGAGGACGCTGGTGGTAGGGGTGAGGGAGTGGAGGGCGAAAGAAGAGGTAACGTAGGGTATTAAGGCGCCGCTGATTCCTCCTACCAAGCCCTGGATGAAGTAGACCAGCCATATGAGGATATAGGCAGTCACCAGCGCCCCGGTGGTCCAGGAGAGCGTCACGGCTTCGATGTCTTGAACACCAGCCTGGAAGTTGGTGTCAACCGTGTTGTCGCCATCTGGGGTGTTGCTAAGATATTCTGCGTCTTTCTCCGATCCATGTGAACTTTCGTGAGGGGCTTCGCGAACTTGGCTAAGAGCCGTCTTATGCTCGACTTCGGGGTCGTTTGACATTGCTCGTCGTGGGGCAATGTTGGCTGGCTAACAGATGATGGGTACTCGCTGATCCAAGAACGAAAGTAACAGTGCTGGAGGCAGACGGCTATAAAGAGGTCGAAACGGTTGGCAGCGGAGAGAGCATGCAGAGCCTCAGCATTGAGACTGCGGGAAAAGATAAAGGAACTAAAGATACTACAAAGAGATCGAGACCACCGTAAGCCGATAAGATGTCTCGTGTATCGGTCTGGCTATTCACTCAATCTTGTGGCGAGCAACACTCGAAGAGGTAAAGACACCGACTGGCAGGATCAGACGTGCATCGCAGGCGTGGCGGTTTCTTGCTCATACCTTCTCCACGGCACGGGTCGCGACATGTAATCCACATGAAAACTGGGTCTTCAGCTTGGCGACGGAATTGAGAAGGCGTGGTTCTGTGACACCCGCAGTCGCTTCCGGGTGCAGCGGTGGTGAGCCGTCTCCCGGAGGCTTAACATGTCCTACCAATAGAACCGGCTCAGCCCTCAAATCGCGGGTAGGCGACTGTAGAAATTACTGGTCAAGATTCAACATCGAACATTATTGCATGGTTAGAGTATACTGCCGCCATGTGGCTTACATGCTTCTGATCTGCAACTCACCGGAATGCGTCTAGCTCCAACGCCCCGTTCCAGGAATTAGCTCTAATGTGCTCAACCATGACTTCCTGTCCAGCCTGAAGATGCGCACAAAGCCAACAATCGCCAGGGCGACCAATGAGCATTATCTACAATGCAGACCGTACTAATGGTGGGTCTTTATCCTTCAATAGAGCCTCTGCATGCATGCGACCCGCGCAACGCACGCTCCTTCTCTTGCTGACATGTAGTAAGCTGAGCATCCAGATTAGAGAAATCAACCGCGCATTGAAGTGAATGCAGCGGGAGCTGTAGTCCACCCACAAGATCAACGCCGTACAAAGTACAAAGTGTCTTATGAGCCAAAGTCCATCTTGAGCGCGATCTTTGGCAAGCCGTCATCCTCCCTACTAACTTCCTGCCTTCTCGGCCCTTGCCCACTCTTTAGCACACCCTCCATGAAACTCCTCTGGTCGGCGTTCAGCCCAGTCACCACGCCCCTAAATGCTTGCTGATCCGCACTAGCGATCTCCAGTAAGCGCGCCGCAATTTCTTGGCTGGCCTTGGGCTCCTTCTGCGCTCGTGCCAACAGCGCAGGTATAATGATCTTGGTCGCAGTCTGGCGCTGCGACGGTTGTGGTAGTGTGGAGATGAATGTGACAAGAGTCTGTGTGAGCGTCGTGCGAGAATCGTCAAGGCCCTCTACATCGGACGGATTTGCCAAGAAAGAGAGTGTTGAGGGGAGGATGAGTTTAGCAAGGCTCGTCTCGAGAGCACCCTTCTTGGGTAGAAGTAGGAGTGAGCGACAGCAGCCCGCTGCTACCTTACTCGTTGTTACAGTGCCGAGACAGTCGAATAGGTCGTCGATGAAGCGCTTGACGAGCGGATCATCGGGAGAGAACGCAGAAGCGGCGGAGCTCAGTAAGATTGTGGTCGCAAGAACAGTGTTCTTCTCACATGCCAGAGCAGCATCAAATTCGCGCTGTTGTGCGTATCTGAGAATTGCGAGGAAGCGCGAAAGAGTTGCGCGAAGTTGCTTGCTTGTGTCATCTGTCCCTTCGGCATGCGGTGCGAGACTGGTGATGAAGCGCTTGAAGATCGGAAGTGCTTGAGGAATGACTGTGGTTTGGCATGCCCCAGTGCTTAGTATGGTCGCGAAAATGTGGAGGATACAAGCGTGAAGATCAGCCTTGATGATCGACGGGAAGACTTGCGCGGCATCTACGAGCGCGGACAGCGCCGTCGTCAGTAGAGCAACCGCCTCTTCATTCATCTCGTGGCGCGCTAGGAGTAAGATTAGCAACTGATTATGGCGCGATATCGAAGCCAACATACCCTTAGCTTTGCTGTCTTCCAACCCAGGCACAAGTCCGGACAGGACTAGCACCATGATCTTGGTCAATTCGAATAGCTGATCAATATCTTCGGAAAGATGCTCATCCGCGGCGGTAGTTCTATCAATGTCAGCAAGCTAAGTGTAGAGGTTCAGGGTGTCCTTACCCTTGGTCTCTGCGTGCAGAAGGATGGCCGAGACATAGGTTCCGTGTGATCTCGACGATGACAGTTTGTACCGTCAAGCCCTCCGTGAGCACGAGTCGATCTAGCATATCCATAGTTTCTGAGAACACAACTTCCCGATAGATTGCATGACCAGACACCGAAGGTCGCAAAATCTTCTTCAGTGCCTGCAATATCTCCAGAATCTGCTCCTTGGACGCTTGTAGATCGCCTGGGCGACCTGCTAATGCTTCGAACGCGAGACCGAAGAGGACAAAGAAGAAAGCGACGGGCTCATCGCGGTAGTTGATGTGATCAGACTTTCCATTGGGCGTGGACTCTGACAACTCGGTCTTGCCATCTAAAGCATCAAAGACAAACTCGCTGTCTTCGTCGATGAGGCTGGCAATAGCATCTACAAGGTTGAGCCAGGTATCTTGGTAGAACTGCACTTTGTTAGCATTGATCGAGGCTTTCGACGACCAACCATACCTTCAGAAGCGTCTCGCGGTTGAGCGCAGCATAGATTGTGTCCAGACTTCCAGATAGAGAAGCAGAACCCATGGAAGAGGAAATGTCGGGCTCGAACCTCAGGCGGGCATACTCTCGGAGCGACGCTAGCCAAAGAGGAGTCAATTTTGCGATGTGTGGCTTCAGTACATCCACCAAGTAGCTTTGCTCGGCACTCGCAATCTGCAGTTCTGCCCACGCTGAGAAGACTGCCATCTTGACCATGACTTGAGCGTTCGAGCTGAGTCCTTTGAGATCGCCGATTGCTGCGGTTTCGGATTCGCTGGAGAAGTTCTCAAGCGCTGATACGAGCAACTTGAGGATACGACCCATTCGATCTACGTCTGTAACGATTCCGGTAGCAATGAACGTGGCGCATACGTTGACAGCTTCAGCGGCGAGCTCGGGCGATGAATCTGCTGCAAACGCTGGGGTAAGAGCTGAACCGATTTGAGCTTGGTACTGCTCAAGCAAAGTGACTTCAGCGAAGTCGGGATCGGGTGTTTTGCCGAATAGCTTGAGCACTTGGTCGATAATCTTCAAGCCGCGAATCCTCAATTGTACTACACCGGCGGTCGATGCAGAGAAAGCGATGCGCACAACATCAGCAACCCTCTGCTGCAAGGCCATGACACAGGGTGACTCCTCCCTGAATGTGGCCTCTTTGCTCACCATCGCGACAAGCTCGCTCAAGCAATCCATACCAAATGTTCGCACTTGCCATTTGAGTAGTTCCTGACTGACTTGAGCGCCATCTCCAGCCTCGGCCCCAGGCGCATTGGACGCTGATGCAAAGCCCGCGACCTCCTCGTCCTGCAAATCAGTCGCTCCTGCTTTTGGCTTCGATTCCATCTTGTCTTGCGTCTCGACCTTCTTCGTTTTTGTGAGTACTGAGTGACAACGTTGCACCCATGTCGCGGTGTCCGATAAGCCAGTCTGATGCAGCCAGTTGCGGATGATGTTCCGCACTACTTCATGCTCAGAGTCACGATCGAGAACATGCCACAGCTGATCTTCCAGACCGGGATCGGCAGCGCGTATGACTTCCTCTGTGTTGCGCCTCATGAGGTTGTGTAACCCATCGATAGCCATGTCTCGAATTTGTGTTGAGCTGCTTTCAACCGCCCGTTGCAATTGCTTCACGTAAGCTGAGAACTCCATGTGGCCAGGCGCGTATAGCGAAATATGTTCCTGACAACGCAGACTCTCGATGATGATCAGCTCATCCGAATCGCCCTGGAAGAGGCCTACGAGAGTCATGATCAGATCTCTTGCCTTTGCGACATCTTGCAGGTCCGGCCCAAGCACGTTGATCGTGCTGTCGACGCATCGCGCGATTACGGCTGGCGTGGGTATGTCTATCTCAATATTCGAGTATGCAGGCGACGTCGACTCGTCGTTGTGCGTATCCGCGGCATACAGCTGCGCTAGCATACCGAGCGTGCTGGTGACATAGCTTGAGAAAGAGAGACCGGCTGAGTCAGCAACCCTCGATAGACTGTCGATGGCCCAGAAGTGCACGACTGGATGGGGATCGTTGCCGAGCGACATCAGTATTCCAAGTATATTCTTGAGATGAAAGCCAGCAGCCATGCCACCGAGCTGAGAATGTATACAACCAAGCGCGACGGCATAACCGGAACGAGCATTGGGCTCCCGGTTGGCAACAATCTGGTCGACTAGATAGTTGACCTCGGTGGTGGTGAGAGCGTTTCCTGAGCTGTTGCACAGACGACCCAAAGCTTCACCAGCAAGGTTGCGGATAAATGGGTCGGGAAGGACAACGAAAAGATGCAACAAATCCTGCATCACCTTCTCGACCGCTGGTCCTTTCAAGCTTCCTGGAGCCGAGCGGGTCTCCTTTACTGCAACCTTCAGAGCAGATAGCACCGCATATGCAATATTGACCATCATGGCCGTCTTTCTGTTAATATCGCGTTGCAGGCTACTTGCGGAAAGGAATGATGTCATCTGCTCCAAAATGCTTTCTTGGATCCTAGCAGTTTGGAGTGGTAGACATATCGCAAACAACTGAAGTGCCGAGTTGACGACTTCAGTTGCTGGTGGATCAGGAAGCTCATGGCTCTCGTCTGATGTTCTGATGTACAAGGAGATTGAATCGTGTTCCCGAGCACCACAGATGGGTGATAGAAGCTGGGTTATGTCAATAATAGTCTTTCAGGATCCAGCGGATACATACCGTGCGGTCAATAATCGACTCAGGTCCATGCCTTGTGAGCCAGTGATGATGGGTACCAGTCTCTTGCTCTCCAGGGAGAGGTGTGATATCGAAACCGCGCACCAGTCCAGTCACACCGAAACCATGGTTATCAGCCACCTCCCATATGCTTTCGAACGTTCCCGCAGCACTTGCGATTGCGGTACTAAATGAGCTTGTGGTATAGTTGTCCGGCTCTGCGAAGGATGCGATGGCGAAAGGTAGCAAGTTCGTCTGAAGTAAAACCTCATGGCTGCTTGCCGGGCTCAGCTCGACAAGTTTAGTGTAACATTGAAGAACCCGCCTCCGAACCATGAGATCAAAGTCGTGAAGTTGAAGTGCGGGTGACAGGCGTTGAGACATATCATCCGTTGTCTTCTTAGCCGGTAGGGTATTCAGGAACATTGTTGTATTTTGCAGCATCGCCGCCAGCCTTTTGGTGACGTCAAGGGTCAAGATCCGGCTGTTGAATTCCAAGAAGGTCAAGATAGAGCCTAAAGCGCACTCTCGAACATGTGCCAGGAAGCAAAGTTCCAAGTAGTTCCTTTGCACCATATTGTCTCTGTTCAGCGGTTTCGGCAGCGCATTCTTCCACAAAAGGAGTAATTGAGAAAGATGTATCTTGACAAAGTTGGGACCAAGAGTCATCAAGCCTCCGATCAAGATCCATGCGACTTGAATCTGAGTCGAACCAATCCTCAGATCTGAGTTGCTCGCCGACTTGAGGAGTGAAGTGGCTTGTTGGAGTACTCTCGAGTTTACATCTACGGACCCATGCAGTGGTTGAGACGTAGACGTGCTGAGTACAGCAGAAAGGCCGTTCGCGAGACCAACGCACTTTCTGGGTGATTGTCTCGGTCCAGCAAGAAGACCAAGCTCTCGGTTGACGCTGTTCATACAGATCGTAACTGCTGGCAGCAACTGCAGTGGACACGCAAGCACAAAAGAGCGCAGACAGGCGGAAGCGGTCACCTGAACTGTGTAACTCGGATGCTGCAAAACCTGGAGAAGTGCATCGCGGCAAGAGTCCGCAATGACATTTGTGGCGGATCCCAAACTATTGAAGAGTGAGGACAGCGTGCTCAGTGCCCCGATCAAAGTTTGCTTTGTTGGCTCTGGTCGCTCCTTCAACGCCTGTGGATAGTCTTTCAATATCTCATTGACCAAGAACCTTGCGGCATTGAGCTGGCCAGATTCTCCAAGCATCTCGCGGCCAATGACTGTTTCCAGTATGACGGCAACGAACTTCCTAGTGCTAAGTGTGCGGTAGCGATTCTGTACAATGACATTGTTGCTGAGAATGTCCGTGAATAAGCTGCGCGCGATCTCTGGATATTTGGTCTCAACGATTTGCTCGCCCAGCCCCTTGATGGTCTTGATGTAGCACACGGCAATTCCAGCTCTTGCGCGATTGCCAGCCTGGGGTCGACAGTACTGTGTCGCAAGCAGTTTGAGAAGACTTGCAATGGTGAAGGAGAGTTGATAAGCCGACTTCTTGGGTGCCGGAGACTCTGAGCGCTCCATAACCACATCATCACCGTCGTCATCGCCTGGTTTTCTGTTCTTCTTTTTCTTCTGCGCGGTCGACGAACGGGTAATGCCAAGGATGGGAAGGTCAACTGGCGCGTTCTCAGAGTAGTTCTTCACCAACGCAGCGCTGATGCACGATGCAACAGCGCGTCTCACGGACGATGAGGGACTATCGATCGCTTTCCAGGCCACATTTTGCAATTTATCAAAGTCGTTCGAATTGTCGAAGAAGGTCGTGTGCCGAAGTAGTTGTTCCAGGCAGTAGAATACCGCTGTCTGAACGAGGTATGATTTGTCGCCACCAGCATTGCGCGCCTGCTTCCACGCATCTCTCGCGATGAGTTCATCGGCGTGCGAGCTGACGCCTTTGAAGACCTTGCCTACGGCCTTAAATACGGCCGCTCGTAGTCCAGTATAGTTCTGCGAGAACTTGATGAGTCCCAGCAGCGACTTGACAGCCAGTGGGGATAGCCCTATAGCGCTATCGCCCGCGGCCTCAAAGATGGCGCCCAAGCAATGCACAGCCGCATGCTTCGTCCTAACATCCTTCTCGCTCTTTCCTGCCGCGTTGATTATGCCAACCGACTCGTTGATAGACTCAAACAGCAGCTTCCTGTCTCCCTTTTCGAATATGCCCGCAATTGCTCGTCCCAGGTTGTTTCGGATCACTCGTGTGGGGGCGGGGGACGCGAGGTTGACGATCTGGAATATCTCCTTCTTGATGTATATCTGGTGGGCCGAGGCGCCGTCGCCATCTAAGGAGGCCACATGGCGGGCGAGATCGGAACTGAAGGTCAGCAAGTAGAGGTCTTGCTGCTCCGAAGGTAGCGCGTGGAGCTTCTTGATGTCGAGTTCGGGGTTGGAGGGGCCTTTGTCCGCGGCTGGTTCGTCTGCTGCCATGGCTGGTGAGGGGATCGCGTGACGTCGGTCTCGTTATCGCAGTTATCGCATTCGGCTGCTCATGTCGTAGCGAGTCTTGACGTGACAGATGTCCAGTGTGGAGATGCCGGTGGATGCATGTGGGAGTTGCGGACCCCCGTCTTGGCAGGCACGCATCTCCAACTTTTGTACTATTGCGAGTCAACAACCAATATCTGCCTCCATGTCTGTCCCGTTACGTCGCGCGGTGTTATCTGCGTTTTCCAAGGAGAATGCGACATGCTGCTCCTGTAAATATGTTCCTCGTCCGAGACAGTGGCGCATGCAAGAGCAGGTGCGATGCTTGAGCACCACCCCAAATCTACAATCAGGCCACTCGTACGTCGCCTTCACTATCCAATGGCACATGGCTAACACACCACAGCAAGTGGTCTTCCATCAAACATGACAAAGCCAAAAATGACGCTGGCAAGTCCAAGCAACGGTCTATTATGACCCGCGACATTACCAACGCCGTCAAGCTCGGTGGCCCGAACCCCGACATGAACCCCCGCCTCGCCCTCGCAATCTCGACCGCGAAGAAGTCTGCCGTGCCGAAAGCATCCATCGAAGCCGCCGTAGCCCGCGGACAAGGACTGTCCACATCGGGTGCCGCCCTTGAATCACTTTTGCTCGAAGCCATCCTGCCGCCCTCCGTCGCCACGATAATAGAATGTCAAACGGACAACAAGTTGCGCACCCTGGCCGACCTGCGACTAGTCATAAAAGAGGCGGGCGGTAGCGTCTCCACTGTAGCTTTCATGTTTGAAAAGAAGGGACGGATAATAATACGGAAGAAAGATGGCGTGGGCGTAGACGAGGTGCTAGAGCCGGCCCTTGAAGCGGGTGTGCTAGATGTAGACGAAGACGCCGAGGGAAGAGTCGTGTTATACACCGAGCCTGCATTGACGAACAAGACGGCGGAGAGACTGGCGAAGGAGCTAGATGTAGAAATTGAGGAGAGCGAGATCATCTACGATCCTAACGAGGATACCAAGGTGCCTCTGGAGGATGAGGGCGCGGCTAAAGAGTTGGGCAGCTTCTTGGATGAGCTACAGGAGGTGCAGGGTGTACAAGGGGTGTATATGAACTGGACCAAGGGAAGCATAGGAGATGATGTCTGGGAGGACATCAGAGGCAAGGTCACTGCGTGATCTGTCTCTGACTCCCCAGCCGGATGTACATTTTATAGTATACAGTATTGTACAATAACGCCGATAGTGGCGCAGAACGAGCTGCTTCTTCGCGCTTGGTATCTCTCAGCAAATATCCACCACCTCAGCTCGTGACTTCTCCTTCGCTCGTATCCGTGGCTCGGTGCCTGTCATAGGGTGTTGTTCGTGTGCATCCAGCATGCTGTCCCGACCTCTCTACTCCTCCCTGCTGGTGCCCAGTTCCCTCAACCTCTCTTGCTCCTCCCTCCTCCTCTTGTTCTCGAGATTCCTCTGCTTCAACCTCTCCAATTCCTTTGCAATCTCGTCTCTGTCGTACGGGATCTTGTGCGTTTGGCCTGGCTTGGGCCAGAAATCGGGAACGGTGAATCTGCCGTCGAGGTTCGTGCCAAAGTAGTACATGGTGCTGATTGGGAAGAGAATGTACATCCCGAACTGGAAGGTTTGGTCAGTGTATGTTCAAGAGTGTTAGGCTCGATTTGGTTGGAGTGCAGGTGGAGTGCAAGTGGAATTATTGGTGTAGTCGCTTTTGACAGAAACGCGCGATGCGCTGTAGGGGTGCTATCTACGTACCTTGAACACTTCGAGGTTGGGACCACCCATCTTTGCGGTATGTCGTCGACGTCGTGTGGTATTTGCGGCGCACTCCGGAGACTTTCGCGCTTGAGTGGAGTGATGATGGAGTCGAAGTTTCGCTGATCTGATCGGTGATGGTTCGGCGATAAGAGGCTAGATCTAATCTTCAGCCTTACCTCCGCGCGTTTCCCCACTTCCAAGCTGGGGAAGCCGTGACCTTCACATGTGCCTGCAACTTGGAACCTTGGATATACATCGAATTGGTTTAGTTTCGATATACTCACCCTTTCAATTCGCTTCGCAAGGTCTTGAAGCAGTAATTAGTATCCGCTACACCCTACATCCCTTCGCTGTCGCGCTCGGTTGTCTCAACAATGCCTATCCCGTCTCCGCATTCTAGCCTCGGCTCACTGACATCCCAACTAAGAATCTCTCAAGCATTCCAACCAACATAACCAACGTCTCACCCAAGACCACATCCAGCTTAAACACCATAATTAACTCCCCACTCCTCAACTCCTCAACGTTCTCCCCACCACGCAATCCCACCCAACATGTCCTCCTCAGACCCCATTATCACAACCTACTCCGGCAAAACCGCCATAATAACCCTCAACGTACCCAAAAAACTAAACGCCCTCGACTCCGACACCTACTACCTGCTCGCGCGCGCCATGAACGAAGTCGCCGCCCGCCCCGACATCTACATCACCATCCTCACAGGCCGCGGCCGTTTCTTCAGCGCAGGCGCAGACGTAACCTTTGGCTCCACCACCGACAGCAGCGCCATCGACGAGCGGCACCAGTACCTAAAGTCCTTCGTATCCAACAACCTGCACATCACACATGCGTTTTACACGCATCCCAAGATACTCATTACGGCGCTGAATGGACCGGCGGTGGGACTGTCGGCGGCGTTGATCGCGTTTTCGGATTTCGTGTATGCGGCGCCACATGCGTTTTTGCTTACGCCGTTTAGCTCGCTGGGGCTTGTGGCGGAGGGGAATGCGAGTATTGGGTTTGTGAGGAGGTTGGGGATTGCGAAGGCGAATGAGGCGCTTATTATGTCGAAACGGATTACGTGCGATGAGTTGGTGGCGACGGGCTTTGTTAACAAGGTCATCAATGCTGGGGTTGATGTCAAGGATGAGAGCTACAGTGACAAGTTTCTGGGCGAGGTCAGGAAGGAGGTTGAGGAGAGACTGGGTGATCACCTCAACAGCGAAAGTTTGGTGCTTATCAAGGAGTTGATTCAGAAGCCCTATAGGGAGGCGTTGGATCGGCAGGGCGTGGAGGAGGTGATGGGGGGATTGCAGAGGTTTTTGAAGGGTGTGCCGCAGAAGGAGTTTGCGCGGTTGGCGAGTGGAGAGAAGAAGCATAAGTTGTAGGGTTGGTGGGGTAGGGTTGGGAACGAAAGGGAGATCTATAGCGCGCACTTGTCACAGAAGAATGTTTGGTAGTGGTTGAAAAGTGGAACGATGAAGGCGTCTGCCACATTCCCAATGGTCGTTATACTATAGTCTCTAGCCTAACGACACACCCTCCGTAGCCAGCAGCTCTCCACCCAGTGCATCCCCTTGAGTAGGACTCGCAACATCCACAACCGGTCTACTTGCCGTCGTCGTGCTATCCGCCAAATTCTCCAGTGGACTCGGTCGATGCGGCGGCGGTCTGTTCCTCTTTTCCTCCTGTAGCTGGTGTTGCACATAGCTCGTGTACCGTAGCGCAACGAAGAGCATAAACGCACTGACACCGACTGTGATGGCTGCGCGGCGGGTAAGCACCCAGCGGACGCCCTCGACCTCGGATCGCGCGTCAGAGTTGAGCGCAACTGTGATTTTATAGTTGAGTTCTTGGATCTGGAGAACATTACTGTTAGTAGGTTGCGCCAAAGACGAAATGAGATGAACGTACCTTGGTCTCCATGACCCTCTGTTCCTGCCTGACAGCCATCTTCCTGTCGTCGAAAAGCCCCTTAAGCTCGTCTCTGAGATGTGTTGTCTCCTGTCCTAATCTCTGCCCTAGAATATCGACCTCGTGCTGCAATTGCCCTCTTTCCGTGCGCATCCTCTCCATTTCGCCTTTCTTCGCATTGCCTATCTCCGTCTTCAGTTCGCTGCACGCAGCCCGGAAGAGGTATGTTTCATTTTCTACATTGCTCTTGCTGACGAGCTCCTTACGCGCCAACTCCATGTTGTCCAAAAGGGTTTGTCGCACGGCTTTCATTATGGTGATGGATTGCTCGGGGGTGTATGAGGACTGCGAGAGCTTGCGCACGAGGCCGTAGGTATCGAAATGGTGGACATATGGCGGTGTCTTCAGGTGCGGTGCCTTGTGCGACTCTTCTTCAGCGGCGGTGGGGATGTGCAGGACGCTGTCGACGGGTTTTGTATCGCTCTTCTTGGGAGGATCCGGTGCCGGCGTTGTCGGCGGGGTGGGTTCTTCTGTTGCGCTTGCTTGAGTAGGCGTGTTTGGACTCGTTGTTGCTGTTGGCGCATCTTCCTCTACTTCTTCGTGTTCGTGAACGGGGTCTTGCGGGGGTTTCTCGTTGGACACAGGCTCCTTTTCTTGAGGCTCTTTTGGGGGCTCTTGGTCCAATGCCGGAGCTGCATGCTCATATGCTTTTCCATATCGCTGTGTGCTCGGTGGCTCCGATCGGCGGGGCGAAGTTGTGAGATGACGACGTGCTTGTCGCGTGCGGGAAGCAGATGGCGATACACGTTCTTTCGTTATCGACGCGCCTACTCGTGGCGATTTGGTTGGCTGAAATAGCATAGGCCATAGGAACGGCAGTCTTGGAGCAGCCATGTTGTCGTGTCGTGGAAGTTGCGAAGTTCGAGCTCGAGGTGGAATCCTCAGATGCGACTTCGGGTATTATAGGCCTTGGCGGGGGATCTGCCATCCTGAAGTGGATATCCATGCCGAAGCACAACATTTCGACATCGGAGGAAAGGCATGATCTCAAACTTGTTCTGTCATGAAGATCTGCACGATGCTGCTGTTACCGCAAGTGTGTATAATGCAATCTTTGAGATATTTTACAAACACGTAACTCATGATTTTAATTTCTGTAACTCATAACCGAAACATCGGTCGTCTCTCGTCATATACAATATAGTAAAAGCAAACAGAACTTTTTGACTTAGGCCTATGCCTCACCAGCAACTCCACGCAATGCTAGTACTCAATCTCCTTGTCATGATACCGAAAAATCAGCAAACTTTTGTGAGGTCATGAAACCCCTGGGTATATGTATATGTGTAAGACTTGTCGCAACACCGAAAACAAATAACTTTTGGTCTACAGTATCAAACGTCATGCGAAGAGCTGCTGATGGAACTGCGACTAGTCCCATCGGTGATATGCGTCGCGATACTCATTCGTTGAAATGGCGAAATTTGGTTTTGTTCGCGAGACGGCGGACTTGACAATCCCTGACTGCCTGCAGGTGATGAAGGTGGTGGGTGGCTTGGTAGAGCATCGTTCGCGCCATAGCGTTCTCGGAGACGCTTGATTTCGCGAAGTCGGTTACGCCAGGACGATATGGAATCACCACCCTCGCGGATGTACCAAACGCTGGCAAAGACAACGGCGTTGATGGCCATGAGGCGGCAGTAGTCTGCCAGGTACTTTCCGCAAAGAATCTTGGTCTCGACGGCAGGGGATATGTCGGGGAACCCTGGCTTTGAGATGGTCTGGATCTTGTAGTAGCGATTCCTGCCGTCGGGATCTGCGTCCAATCGACGGTCGACAAAGCTGGCCCTTGACTCTGGAGAAATGACAATATGTACATAATTGAAGGCCGACGGGAACGTGTCGAAGTTGTAAGGTAAGCCAGAATCGTTGAAAATGATGTTGACAAAGTCGTTGCCGATGTGTCGCTTTTTGTTTGGATACGTCATGTCGTCGTCGGGATTGGTTGGCATCATTGTAGGGATGTGAAAGACAAGCTCCATGCAGCGGTCCCGCCAAGCATAGGTGAACTCGCCATCCCTATCTTCGTGTGTGTCGAGACCACCAGTATTGAACTTCGCCCCCTTCAGACGGCATAATGTTCCTAGATCACTAAGGAAAGCAGTATATGCTGGGGATCCCATGTCATTCATGAAAATGTCCCTCTCGTTCGTCTGGCCCTCGCCAATGTAGATGACACCTATTTTGTAGTTGTCTACCGTTGCGATTCGGTCGAATACAGTAATGGCACGGCGTGTCGGCTCGTCATCGGGTAAGGGAATAGGTGGGTTGCTCAGGTCGAGTGGGGCGTAAAATGACTGGAAGATGTCGTCTGGCAGAATGCCAACATATGTGTTGGAATAGAATGCTTGGGAAGCGAGGCCGATAGTGATCGGAACTTGATGTCGTGGTGGCGACGTGATCAAGGGCCGTACTTTGATGAAACGGGTACCGCACTGCTCGAAGTTAGTAGATGTACTGATAATACACAAGCCGGGAGACTTACTGGCCGACGTGTCGTAACAACAGAGGCACCGGTTCTTGCAGCAGTCTCTATTGTCACAAGAGCATTGCCAACGATCCACGTCTTCTTCCAGACTTCTCCATCGCCGGGCTTGAAGGAGCTTTCCTCGCGTGTTGTTTCATCGCGATCTGTATAGGCTACCATGTTCATAATGTCCAGAATGACCTGTCCTTGCTCCTCCATGATTTGCCGTCCGGAGCTATCGGTATAGTGTAGATTCTTTGTGATCCATGGTATCTGTTTCGGGCGGTCCTCCATCTTCAACGCCATGAACCAAAATGTGATGACGTGATACGCGAGGGAATACAGATACTGAGGGAGGTCGTCCTCGACGCTTCTTGGCTTGTTGGCCCCAGGATCGGGCGATGCCGCAAAGTCTCTTGATGCGCCGCTGTGTCGCAATGTCCGATGTCCGCTTTGTAGCGAATGCCCGTTCGCTGTCCGGTCACGCTGGTCGCGTATGTGTTGTAGGTACCGGAAGCATACACCGAAGACTAGCTTGAACTCGTCTTCGCGGAAGTTCTTGAACAGTTCTGGAAGCCGAGCCAAGGAGGTAAGGAACTCCAATATGTGTATCGCTGTAGCAGGTTTCGTGATGATTTGCGACATCTTCTGGACGATGCTATCGAGTGACTTGCTGACCGACAATGGTATTTCGAAACAACAGACTGAAAGTGCGTGGATGCACCATTTTGATGTTCTGTCCCACTGCACGATCCCTTGTAGGAAGGCCTTCACAAGATCATCTTCCTCGCTCTTCTCGAAGTACTCGTGGTAGCTGATGATGATTGTTAATATATGGAACAGGCAGACGGCAACATCAGCCTTTTTCAAGAGCGTGTGCGGCGGAGGTTCGTGGAAACTCGCGTTCCGCACTTGTTCGCAAAGAACATTTCGTAACATTTTGAGCTGGGCAACACAGCTGCGGACCAACGCCTGGTTGGAGAGCTGAGGCCCAAGATGAACGAGTACGTAGCTGTAGATCTCCCAATCGGGTGGTCTCTGTAGGAGTGAGATGATCAACTCCAGCCACAATGTGATTTCCATGTCTAGGATATCGTCGCTGAGAGGGTATTTCTCCGCATCGATGTGGGAGAAGACGACGCGACTGGAGTCAGATGGCGGTTCCTCGGGAAGTCCTTTGGGGCCAGGGTACATCCACAGAGGAGGTATCGGCTTTGACACACGGCCCGCGGGGGCGTTCGAGCGGCCGGTGTGGCGATTGAGAGAAGAACGAGGACTTGAACCAGAGGTCTTGCGTTGGTCCCGCCACGAAGAATTGTCTTCTGATCTGTTGTGATCGAATGTTGGGCCGTCTTCAAACTTTTCTGGCGCAATAGCTGTTTCCTCTGTACGGCAGAGCTCTGCGGCAATCCGCTGACCTTCCGATGAAGAGCTGACTATTAGAGCATGGCGAGCGTCGGCGCGCAAACGAAAGAGTAGCTTGAGAGCTGTAAGGCGTGCATCATGCGCGTATGCATCTCTTCCAGCGATTTGTCTTAGGAGCTCGTAAAGGATGCGTGTCTTTGGGGCCGAATGTGTCACGCTCCGAGTGAAAAGCCGTACATAGGCGGTGGCGACGACGTTACAAGGGGAGCATCCATCTTCTTTAAAAAGAAACTGGTGGGACTGCCATGACGGTAGCGAAGGGGAAGATGCACTCCTTGGGCGGTCCAAACGTCGCTGTAAGACTTGAACAATGTCGGAGAACCGGGCGGTCGATTCTCGATCAGCTACGTAGACTGCGAAATCTACTAGTTCCTGCAAAACTTCGATGTCATCTTCCATTTCAATCCGGTTCAGAAGGAGTTCTTCTGACTGCGATACTACCTCGCTGGAACACAGCATCTCGACAGCCTGGTTGGTTTCTCGTAGTGCTCGGAGCACAAGCATTCGGAGCGAGCGTGGCCGTGTGGTGTCGTTGAAGATGCCAGCGACCAGTCGATGGCAGAGGTCAAACCAGCCGGCATGGGAAGGATTGAGGTAGCGTCCGGTTACAAAGTACTCTATCACTCGCTCAGCGGTCACATCGCTTACACGATGTGAAAGGTGCAAGAAAAGCTCCATGACACTCTCGCGTTGGATAAAGTCGAGCGCGTCGCTAATGTGATCTAGTTTGACCAGCACCTGATAGATGCCGTCCTCTGGATCACGTCGGAAAAACTCCCGGTGGGATGATGCGTCTCTTTCATGGGACCCGAGGACATCGTTGGCATGCTCTGCTCCGCCTAGAATCCGTCAGTAAGGGGAACCCTGTGGTTGAGTGTACACGTACCAGCATTGGACAGATTGTCTGCATGAGGTGATATTTGTCTTTCAAGGGCGTCCTTCTTTGCAGCGCTTGCATGATCTGTTGATCTGGATACTCTGGCGCTAACACGCTCGTCGTCACGCTCGGCGCACACACGTATAACTTGTAGCATGTCCCCCAAGTCGCTTTCAGCAAGCAAGAGATCCCTCATGCCTTCTTGGGCCAGAACCGCATCTAACAAACTTATGATTATCTGCTCTTGGTCGGTGCCTGGTGTCTTGATTGAAGCTTTTAGGGCTGGGAAGAGCAAGGACATGGGGACTTTGGGCAGCTCGTTGCGACCATCTTCCAAAAGCAGAAGGCGCAACACCAAAGTCGTGCCCCTGTACATGCTGTCGAGCTTCTTCTTAAGACTCTCGTTTTCCAAAGTCTCCCGGGATGGGCCGTCCAAGAGCAGATGCAGCAATTCAGAGATGGCAGCTTGTCCGACATGGGACTTGAAAAGGTTGCTCAGCGTGTTCCAGGCTTGATCCTGGAGATCGGTGATCCTCTTATGGATTTCACACAGAACTTCGAGACAGGGTCGCAGCGATTGCTTGGGGATATGCACATAGGTGATGATTGTATCGAACAGCTTGACGCCACATTCCACATCGGGGCGATGAGTGGTGGCCCTGCAGATGGAGACGGTCCGTCGAACCAGGAGGTCCAGATCGTCGTCGGTGAAGACTTTGGCATTGAACTTGCAAATATCCGTGGCGAATTGGAAGGCGCGGAACATGTTGGCTACTTCTGGAGGAGGATTGGCAGCACTTCTCTTGCCGTTGGATTTGCCCCTCAGACCTCGGAAAGCATCGCAACTGGCTTGGAAACAGCTGTCCAGGGATGTCAGGATGAAAGAGACCATGCCCGACTCGCAAGAATCAATATTGCGCCCATCGTTGGTGAGGGTGGCGATGACGTCGAGTCTTCTGTCGAAGTAGCGATCGTTCTTGCGCAGACAGGCGGCGTCGAAGAAGAGAGTGCGCTCGATGCTGGCCAGGTCGGAAAGCGATGCGCAGCTCTTGAGAAGCTTGTACCCCGCCTCTGCGACATCGTCTGGCTGCTCGGGAAGGAGCAAGTCACTTGCGACCGACCACAACGCCAGTATGTTCTGCACCGGATACGCCTCGAGGATGTCGCATATCTTGTCCACGGCCACGACGCGCTCGGAAAATGGGCGATTGCGCTGCAACTGGTCGATCAGGTCGTGCAGCTCGGGAGGACCGCCCGTCACAGGCTTGCCCGTCCGCTGGCCTGTGACCTGGCTGATGCGCTGGAGGGTACCGTCGGCTGAGTGCGGGCTAGGGATGGAGCCGGGACGGATGGTGCCCAGCGAAGGTGTGCGCGCAGGCGTGCTGGTGGCGGACGAGACTGAGGGCGGCGGCGTCGGGCTCTTCAGACGGCCGCCCGTCAGAGAGCGGAAGGCTGTGAAGAGCGCCTGGGTGGAGGAGCGGCGGTCGGGCGTGTGGGGGACATGGTCGGCCGGCGGAGACATGCGTCGGTCGCGGCGGCGCAGATGCGGTTTGCCTGGTGGAGAGTGCAAAGGCTCGACGACTGCGGCGGAGAGGGCCCAAGAGGAGATCTAATCGAGTGACGCAGGCGCATCGAGTCTATCATGGGTGCTGGGCGGCGGAGAGGCGGGGCGGCTGGGGGAGCCCATCTGGGGGTGGAGGAGGAAAGGAAGGGGTCACGCCTGGCGGGAAGGCAGCGTCGTAGCGGACTCGAGCTTGCTAGACAGCAGCACGGCATCCAGAAATCGCGAGCAGTCGTCGCCGGACAGGGCTGGGGTCATGGACCTGATCCCTGCACACAGAGACAGGCCCTAGCGCCCCAAGTGGGACACCCCAAACAGCAACCATCGGCCAAACAGTCGAGCTCTCTGTCCACCAGCCACCCGTCCACTACATCTGCACCCCTACGCCCCCCTCACCATGGCTGCTGATATCGCTACCCTCTCGCAGCTGCTCCAGGCGTCGCTCGACCCGCGGCAGAACAAGCAAGGTGCGTAGCAGTGTTTCCCGCCGTGCTCATGTGGTGTAGCCTGGATTTCTGGAAAGAATGCGCGTATGCTTGGATACGCAAGATACAAACAGCCTAGTACTTGTATACCTCAGTATAGGCGCATTCGTCTTGAGTACAGGCTAGCATCCTGCCTCTCCATCCCCCACACCACGCAGTATGCAATGCTAACTTTTCACAGCGGAGGCCGCAATCAGCCAGGAGCAGACCAAGCCCGGCTTCTCCCTCTCCCTCCTCCAAATCGTCGCCTCGGACGCGAACCCCCAGACGACACGACTGTCGGCCGCCCTCTACTTCAAAAACTTCGTAAAGCGAAATTGGGTCGACGAAGATGGCAACTACAAGCTGCCCGAGGCCGAAGTCGTGGCCATCAAGAGAGAGCTCATTGGCCTCATGGTATCAGTACCCGCCAGTCTGCAAGCACAGCTCGGCGAGGCCATTAGCGCCATTGCCGACAGCGACTTCTGGGAGCGATGGGACACCCTAGTCGACGACCTCGTCTCGCGCCTCACACCCGACAACACCGTCGTCAACAACGGCGTACTGCAAGTCGCACACTCCATCTTCAAGCGCTGGCGGCCGCTGTTCCGCTCCGACGACCTCTTCACTGAGATCAATCACGTCCTGTCTAAATTCGGCACTCCTTTCCTCCAGCTGCTCGAGAACACCGACGCCCTCATCACAAACTCCCAAGGCAACCCCGAGGTCCTCAAGAGCGCCTTCACAACGCTAGATCTCCTGGTCAAGCTGTTCTACGATCTTTCTTGCCAGGATCTGCCCCCTGTCTTCGAAGACCACATCGGAATCATCTCAGGCCTTCTCCACAAGTACCTCGTCTTCGACAACCCCGCCCTACACACCGATGATGACACAGAGTCGGGGCCGCAAGAGTACGTGCGCGCGGGCATCTTCGAGGTGCTCATGCTCTACATTCAGAAGTACGAGGACGCGTTTGGGTCGCACCTGGGTCCCTTCATCGAGAGCACCTGGAGTTTCCTCATGTCCGTTGGCCTCGAGACGAAGTACGACATCGTGGTCAGCAAGGCGCTACAGTTCCTCACCGCCGTCGCATCCACACAACACGCCGAAGCCTTCAACAACGAGTCTGTCCTAGTCCAGATTATCGAGAAGGTCATCTTGCCAAACCTTACTCTGCGCGAGTCTGATGTGGAACTGTTCGAAGATGAGCCGATTGAGTTCATCAGGAGAGATCTGGAGGGCTCCGACAACGATACGCGTCGACGTGCTGCCACTAACTTCCTGCGTAAACTCATGGACCGCTTCGAGGGACTGGTCACGACTACTTCCCAGAAGTACATCGACGCCTATCTCCAAAACTATGCGGCCGACCCCCAAAACAACTGGAAGTCAAAGGATACCGCAGTCTACCTCTTCACCGCCATTGCTGCCAAGGGAACCGCCACCGCTGGCCAAGGTATCATGAGCGTCAACGAGAACGTCAATATATTCGAGTTCTTCCAAACACACGTCGCAGCTGACCTTCAGGCTCAAAACGTATCGCCTATCTTGAAGGTTGATGCTATCAAATTCCTGTACGTCTTCCGCAGCCTGCTATCACCAGACCTTTGGCGCGCTGCTTTTCCCCTGCTCGTCAATCAGTTGGGCAACGACAATTACGTCATCCACACATACGCTGCCATCGCTGTCGAGCGTGCTCTGTACATGACAGACGACAAACGGCAGCCCATAATACCCAAGTCAGACGTTGTTGGCTCATCGAAAGACTTATTGACGCACTTGTTCAAGCTTATCACAATGAGCTCTGCCCCGGAAAAGATTCAAGAAAACGAGTTCTTGATGAAGTGCGTTATGCGAGTACTTATTTTCATACGCGATGATGTCCTGCCCATATGCGAGTCGATTCTTCAAAGCTTCATCAACATCGTCAAGGTCATCAGGCACAACCCTAGCAACCCCCGCTTCCAGTACTACATGTTCGAAGGTATAGGGGCACTTGTCCGCTTCTGTGCCCCAAAGAATCCTCAGTTCTTCGAGGAAAAGCTTTACGAGCCCTTTGCAACCTGCTTGCAGAACAACGTTGAGGAATTCTCTCCGTACATATTCCAAATCTTCGCCGCGCTACTAGAAGCAAACCCTTCAGACCAACTGAGCGAATACTACAGGGGTGTATTTGGCATCATTCTCAAGGGTGCGGTCTGGGAGCAGCGTGGTAACGTCCCTGCGTTAGCCCGACTGTTGAGTGCAATGGTTGCTCGCGACGCACAAAACATCGTGGCAAGCAGCCAATTGGAGCCTATTCTAGGTATCTTCCAGAAGCTGGTCACTAGCAAGGCTCACGAGACATACTCGTTCGAGCTGATTGAAGCTGTCGTTGCGCACATCCCAGCGGATGCGCTACAACCCTACTTTGTCACCATCCTCCAGCTGATGCTTACAAGACTGTCGAACATGAAGACAGAGAACTTCCAGCAGCGCTTCATTGCGTTCTACCACTTCGTTTCAGCGCGACTGGACAAGGGACTTGGTGCCGACTTCTTCATCAAGGAGTCTGATAAGGTTCAGGAAGAGTAAGTCAAATAGTTCCGAGATGTGGAGCGTCAATTGCTAACTTCACAACAGCATCTTCAAGCCTATTTACTTGACTGTCATTCTTCCCGACACCCAGAAGCTTGCCCGCCCAACCGATCGCAAGACCGCAGTTGTGTCGTTCACCAAGTCTCTGGGCGATGCGGAAGCCTTCGTTAGCCGTTACCCCAAGGGTTGGGCCCTTACCACACAGCGCTTGATCGAGCTACTGGTCAACCCGCCTATGCCCACCTCCGCAGATGACATCATCCCCGATGCCGATGTCGACGAGCTCGGTTTCGGTGTCGGCTTCACCCAGCTGAACACCTGCAAAAAGGCTCCACGTGATCCCTTCCCGGACATCACCGATGTGAAGGCATGGGTAGCTGAATATCTGAAAGATGCGGATGCACGTCACGGCGGCCGTATCGTCAAGATTGTGCAAGAACGTTTGGACGATGTTTCGAAGCAAGCTTTGGCTGCTTACTTGAGCTAGAGCAACGGGCATTTTTAAGAGGCGCTCTAGAAGATATGAGAGGGCAGGTGTGCATGATAGCATGTGGGGTTAGGCGCAGGTAGAATAGTGGAGCCGGCTTTCTAGGATTTAGGACATGATACCAGGTAGAGAAAAAGTGGTGGATATTTTCCCATGAAGGAACAAACAAAGCTGAATACATTTCGCAATCGCACAGCATGTGCACAACCAAATCACGCGTCTTGCACCTCATAGCTAACCTTGGTAATCCCCTTCTGCCTCTTAATATTCCTCACAACAACCCTCCCACACTCCTTCAGCTTCTGCACATGCGTCCCGCCACACGGATAACTCCCCTCTTCCCCTATCTCCACAACCCTAACGCCATCCTCTTCATCTCCTTTCAGCGTATCCATAACCCCAGTGCACTCCTTCTTCGCCTTTTCCTCGTCCCAGAAATGGATTTTGACGTCCATGTCCGCGGCTACCATCTCGTCCACTATTGCTTGGATTGCAGCTTTCTTGTCTCCCGGGATGAGGCCTGAGAACTCTACAAATGCGGCACCGGGGTAGTGCGACGCTTTTCCGTCGACGACGTCGGGAGCAATTGAGCCTGTGGTTTTTAGATGGGCGACGGCGAGACCGATGACGTGGCCGGCGGTGTGGATGCGGGAGTGTAGGTGCCGTTTCGAAGTGTCGATCTTCTGTTCTGTTTCTGCTTCTCCGTTTGCATCGAATTTCTTGTCAGAGGGAGAGAAGACGCCCATGTGCAGGATCGCGGGATCGACTTTGCGGACTTGGTGCACGTGGAATGTTGTGCTGCTGGTGGAGATGGTTCCTGTGTCGGAGGGTTGGCCGCCGCCTTGGGCGTGGAAGATTGATGAGGGTGTTGTTAGGACATAGGGTTCGGTTTCTGGGGGTGGCTTGAAGAGGGATTGGGTATCTGCGGGTAGGGATGATAGGGCGTGGATTGAGGTTATGGCGGAGGTGTGGGTGTGTTTTTGGCCGTCTTTTTGGTAGAGGGGGTCTGTTCTTTGTGAGAGGGGGTCGGCCATCTTGGTGATGGGTTGGGGGGTATCAAAGATGAAATACGTGGTGGTTGTATCGTAGATGTGGCGGGCTGATGATGCCCGTTTTGGTGTTTGTGTTATGGTGCCGCGGAAGAGGATTGCGCACGCTGAATACCTGGAAAGTCGACAGTACATGCAATGTTTTATGCTCGCCTGCTCTGATAGATGGTGGATTGAGTCACTTGAAATTATGGAGGGCCTAACATTAAAAGGAATGTTCGAGATACTTTAGAAGCCCAAAGTATGGGTCAGAACCGCGCCCTTGAGGTTTACATGCGCTTTACCGCTTTAGGCAGGTACCAATTCGTGTTCTGACGTCTTCTCTTCTCGTAGATGAAACAGGAGCGCGGCATATAATGTACGCTGTTAGATTGAAGAAACTAATACATATTTGATTACATTTAATCGGTACGAGTTCACCGCTGTGAGTGGGTAGCGACAATAGGTGCTGCGTTAACGATGCCGTTGACGATGTCTGTCATCTTTTGATTCCGGGCCCTCTTTTTCTCAATCTCTGTTCAACCATGCTCGCATAGGCCATGGACACACTCGTCAATCCACGCAGCCTGAGCCACCTTGGCCGTCAAAGTTCATGTGCCACCTTCAATCCTCGACTCAACATCCAGCACACGTGCTAAGCCCGCGCCTTCGCAATGCCCTCGTACGATGTCCTGTAGGTTGAGGTCCAGATCCCAACTCTTCCCTACTATGCAGATTGCCAGGGGTCTCATAGCTTCAGCGGCCTCGAAATTGTTGCAGTGCTTTCCGCTACCGCATAGCATTGCGGTAGGCACCAAGCCCGCCACAGAGGTAAAGGGAAAGGAAGTGTGTATCGCCCACTCTTCCTTCGCTAAGCCTTTGGAGGTTTCCGCTACTCGACTCATGGCGACGGTCTCCTGGGTCCAGGAGGCGTTCGTACGAAAATGATAGGTCTCACGATTACCGGCCTTTGGAGCGACTCGACTCATCCGCGTGGAGGCTTCCGTCTTGACGTATAGATCGCACTCTGAGTACGCTGACACAAGGAGTTCTCGATCGTCAAAGAGCCTCTGGACAAAGGTATCGACCTTGTCAATGGGAATCTCTGGATGTAACGTCGGGAGCTCGAAGTACAAATAAGGACGCTCTCGCTCCTCGACCCAGCCCAAGCCGGTGATGAACCCGCTGGCGTCCCTGGATGGTTGGGATCTGGTCGTGAGGATGCCGTACTCATGTAGTTTGACAAGACCAGATACGAGTGGCGTGGTCTCTGCTTTGAGGAGAGGAGGGTAGCTCGGACTGACGTCAACTTCCCCGCGAATGAAAAGTAGGTTCAGCTGTAAGAGGGCGTTCCAGTCTGGCGCAGCCGCCCAAATGTCCATCTGGCGGAACGAACGACAAACTCGGCACAAGCCTAGGTCACTGCCTATACCGGCATAAGGCGTGGGTAGGGGAGTACCATCGCGATTGAGGTTAGTTGGCTCGTTGCAGCTCGTGCATGCAGCCATGTCGAGTTGTTGTTGCGAGACTGTAACTCGATCAAGGTGAAGGGAAAGAGAGAGAAGTAGAGGTGTTGCGGAGTCGAGTAGATGCACATTCGATTGTTTATCTACCCTCACCTGTTGATTGTGTGTCACCAATGACGCAGGCAGACACTTCCCCATCCGTCGGCCCTCGCTTCCTCCATCGCTATCGCTATCGCACTTTCTCTCACCTGCGCATGCCACCTTCCCTAGCTCCAGAGCGCAGAAACCAAGTTGTGGATAGGGAAGCCGCGACGATGCATACTGGATGAATTCTAGTACGCGATAACTTTAGGAAAGATACTTGGTAGCCACCTCGCGCCTCAAAGTCGCTCGATCATAACGCTGGCCGCCCTCATTTGACCAGTGAGCAACCACAGGGCTCTGCGTCTTGCACTCCTCAAAGATGTCACCCACATCAGAACGGCTAGTTTCTTGGAGTGTTTTTTTTGGCTACCGGAGTGTCTTTGTTGAGATTCGAGAAGTTATCGCGCTGGGAAGGCCTAGTCGAGAAAGCTTTGGAAAGCCGGGGGTTGAGTGGAGAGGGAGTCTGATGGGCAGACGGTACGAATTGGTGAACGCGAGGTCCTAGGGGTTGTTTTACCCGGAAAGGTGAGCCTTCGATGTTTGCGTTGACAGGACGGTGATCATGAGGCGCTAGCTTGCGCATGATGGGTGTCTCTTCGCCTGAAAACGTTGAGGCACGCGGAGTCGATGTTTGATGTTCGTCACCTTGATACTCCTCGCCATCAATGTCCATCGCGTCCGCCACTTCGCTCTCGGGCCAGTTCTGCTCGGGCTTTGAAGTTGCGGTAGCCTCTGAGTTCTGGTTTAGAATGAAGAGCCAGATCGAAGCGCCTAGCAGTGTCGCCAGGAAGAGGGTGTAAGCCTGACCATTGGGGTCAAGCACCCAGTATTCCAGACAGCTTCCGCGGAAGAGATAGGCGAAGAAACCTTTTGATGAGTCGATAGTGTCCTGGACGAAGCGCTCGAGACGAGTAGGCGGCTCGTGATTGATAATAAAGCCTGACATGGTGTTATGAGCCTGTAGTCAATTCTTGGAGATCAGATAAAGTGGTCGGAATTTGGACACAAAGGATCAAGCGGTCGGAAGTTATAGGCGACAACGAGCGTTTGTTATGATGCATTGGCGCGTGAGTGCCGCACGGCCCTATCGAGTGAGTGAATCAGTTGTTCCTTGCTTCTTGTCCATGTCTCATGTGATGAAAATCTGGATTTGCCACGTAGTTGCTGTGACAACAAATGCATTCTTTCAGCGCCCTTCAGTGATAACGTCCCAAACCTCCAAACATTGCAGTACTATGGCGACATCTTGGTCTCGGACAGTTTTGCAATATATAGACCTTAGATCTGCCCCAATAGAGTCGCATATTGCTGCCAACACCCTAGCTCCAACCAGTCTTCCCAAACGCCGCATTCACTGGCGGTCCCTTTGACTGCGGCCGTGGTAAAGTGCTTGTAGGAACTCTGAACAGCGGTCTTCGCACTGGAGGCACCTCCTCCGGTCTTCTTGCTCCAAATACCCGGTCCTCCACAAATGGCTTCTCCATACCTTCTCTTTTCCACCTTTCCTGAACTTGGTTGAACTCCATACCTGGCGGGAACATGGGAGTCTCTTCACGCCTGTGTCTGTAGGGGGGCGACCTGAAGATCTCGGCGGGCTTGGATGTACGCTGTCGGCGGGCGAAGAAACAACCAAGCCTATACGAAGCGCCGATGCTGACTGCCAGAAAAAGGGCGTGGAAGAATTGGGGATGTTTATCGTAAAGCGCGAAGGAGGCAAGGACGACCCCGGTCTTCAGCTCGAGCCACACCAAGAACGCGATGATGAGGGCTCCGATGTTTGGCAGTAGCTGTTTCGCCAGTTCGAGCATTGCTTTCAATAGGCCATGAGATGACGCGTGCATCCAGAGAAGGGACATTGTAAAACTGGGTTGAGGAGTGTATGTGTCTGGCCACTGGTGGACATTTAAGGAATCTCTGCGGAAGCAACGAGAACACGAACCTTTCACTAGAATCGTCAACTTGCTTTCACTGGATAGTACAGGGGTCTTCTGGGAAGTAAACAAACCGTCATCGCCTGGTTCTGCTGTCTTCCTTTACAATGCCCTCGTAGCATCCATCAACCTTCTCCATGCGCACTATACGAACACGTTTGGAAGGCAGTTTTCCATTACACCGCAGCCACAATGTTTCACAGACAGAGTGACATGGTGCTCAATCAGCTCATCGTTTCACTCTTCCTTTTTTACATCATTCACTACCGGCTCAAGTACGCAGACTATGCCTCCCATCCCGCGCGATCTTGCGCCAAATGCCATTGATCATTTCTTTGCTGTTATGATGGGAGTAGCCTTGACATTGCTAGTACTGCTCTTCATCATCATAGTTAGATATGAAGTGCGAAATGCCTCGTGGATACGACGTGGGCTGAGGGCTGGGAATGAGAACTGGTTTATTCTTAGCTATGGAACGGGTATGCGTGTGGCGCATGTGGATCCTGACGGGGTGAGTGTTGGTGATCAAGAGGTCACGTGGGCCGTGGAATGAGCTTTTTCTGTATGGATGAGTAGCGTTTGGCGCGGTGTATGCAGCGAGGTACGTATGCTTTAGCATCTCAACCATGTATATGGAGGATTTGTCTAGCTTCGAAGCATGTGGGCATCAATGCGATGGGTTTAACATACACACAGCCTCGAAGTCCAGCGCGTTGTACTTTGTTGTGGACTCGTCATCATTCTTTTTCATCCTCATCGTCCCTGTCTACGCGGATCGGGAGCGTAGAAGCCTGTGGTTGATGTAGTGGTTGTCGTTCTACCTCGCTCCACCTCGGTACCTCCTTTGCCCGCACTCTCATTCCCTACCGCAAGTGTAGACATGACGCTAGCTAGCGACTGGCCGCGCGTTTTGGTGGGCGCGCTTGGAGCGCTCATGCTTCCCGCACTCGTTGTTGTACCAGTCTGAGCTGCTTTGTCTCCCTGCAACACATCCGTCTGCTGCTGACCGCGCTGTACCGGCGACCGCGAGTTCTTAGGCGGAGGAAGAGCACGATACCGCTTCCTAAGCTCCTTAAGCCCAAGTTCGGTTGTAGCAATCATCTCCTCCTCTGTTTCGACGGCAAGCTCGAGTTCATTCCATAGCTTTTGGACCTCCTCGTCCGGTTGTGAGCTTTCGTTGCCTCGACCCTCCGGTATCCTAATCGGAAAGAATTCGGGTTGTGGCTGTGGGTTCTCGTCGGGGTACATTGGCGACTGGGGTGGTGCGCCCTCAACGTGGGTATACAAGCCAACACCTGTTATGTATGGGGTTGTGCCGGGCGGGCAAGTGCTCTTGAAGGCGGAGATCAAGTCGGCGTTCATGCGGGCTTTACGAGCCTCTGCCACGTCGGGTGGGAGAGGCGTGCTACTCGTGGGTGGTTTCTCGAATACCGGTGGGTTAGTGGCGTTCTGCTCACGCGCGGCTGAGGAGGCTTGGTCTGCTGATGAGATCATGGCGGCCCGGTCTGGGTGAAGATAATGTGAAATCGCACTCTGCCGCATGTTAGTGCTCTTTCCCGGTCTTGCTTTGAACATTGTTCGGTCGGTGAAGGTTTGCAGCTGACAGCAATGAAACGGTGGTATTGGGGTTTTGGTAATCCGCGGTAATGTTTGGATTTGTGTCGCTTTCCACTCGCTCGCTGTCACTGCACGACTTGCGGTGTTGAGAAGGAGCCATTGCGTTTGCTGTCTTTCCGCGGGCGCACTCGCTCAATTGAGAACGTGCTTACCTGATGTCCCTGTATCCACTAAAAGGTCCTACCATAGTGTCGTGGATGAGGGCAGCGACAATGCTCTCGTCTACTCGATTAGGGGACCACCAACGTCGCGTGAAGCTGACCTCGGAAGTCGCGCCGTTATCGATAACGACCGCCCCACTATGCCCAACACGTCATAGTTCCAGACCTACAGCCTCGCCAACACGCAGGCCATGCAGGCGTCCATCAACGCGTCATGACGAGATCATCAGCGATCCGCTCCCGATGCAAGCTCCACAACATCCAGGAACGCGCCAAAAGGAAAAAGTGCTGACATCAAGACAAAATGGCATTGGCTGCTTTGCTCCGCGGAAGGCGGCTCGTCACGGTATACCATGACCTCAGATCTTGTGCTAATACGATGGTTGCTGCTGTCCTGTGACACATGCTGTAACCATGCAGTCTACTAAGTTATTTAGAGGTGCCGTCTCCCTGCGTTGCTGCAAGTCATCTTTTATAACTACATCATCCTTACCACGCGTATCCGCTGCAAGGATCACTTCTGCTACTCCCAGAGCTTATTCGTCAACTCCTCCAAACAATAACGACCGCTTCAAAGGCCCCGTCGAAACATCCTCCACCATGCAGTCAGTAAAGAACGCCATTGCCGAGAATCTCGGCAAGGTCGTCTCTGGTGCCCATGATCTCGCACCCGCGGATCAGCGATTCTCTCTCGAAGAAGTGCCAGATCTCAGCGGCAAGGTCGCTGTTGTAACCGGTGGCTCAGAAGGAATTGGTTACGGATGCACACACACCCTTCTCTCACACAACATCAAGAAGCTCTTCATCATCTCCATGAGCGAAGACATCATCGATGATGCACTCAAAGCCATCAAGGAAGAGATGGGCGAGGACAAGGCCAGCAGAGTCGAATGGATGAAGTGCGATCTCTCAGACTGGGAAGCAACCGGCAAGGTCGCATTCGAAATCGCCAAGAAGACAGATCGAATCGATATCCTGATCAACAACGCTGCGAGAGGTATCATGACATACCAGCTCGCGAAGAACGGAGTCGATCTACATATGGCTATCAACCACATGGGTCACGTTGTTTTGACATCTCACCTGATGCCTTTGATCAAGTCGACAGCCGACAAGGGCAACAAGGTTCGTCTTGTACAACTCGGATCCAACGCACACGAGAGCGCACCCAAGGACGTCAAATTTGAATCTCTCGAAGAGCTCAATCAAGACCTCGGCGCTATGGGACAGTACGGCCGCACAAAGCTCGCTACCATCCTCTACGCACGCTACCTGTCTCGTCACCTCTCCACGTCGCACCCCAACATCTTGTCCAACGCTACACATCCCGGTTTCGTCGAGACACGGCAGTCTGTCGACATGATTCACGAGCCCTACCCGTTGGGCGGCTACGCTATGAGCGTTGGTATGGCGCCGTTCAAGAAGACGCAGTTTGAGGGTTGCGTAAGCACCATGTATGCGGCGACCAAGACAGAGGGTACTGGCGAGTACATCTGCCCGCCTGCGATACGGGAGCCGGGTAGTGACTTGGCGAACAACGAGAAGCTCGGCGAGCAGCTGATGGATTTCACTACGAAGTTGGTCAAGGAGAAGACGAAGAGCTCGAGTGCTGATAAAGGGTGTCCATTCAAGACGTACTAGAAGCGTCCATGTAGAGTAGGCAGTGCCAATTACTTCGAATATGAGCAAATGCCTCGTTCATACATCAAACATGACGTGTGATCCCGCAATTCTCAATAGTGAAGAGCTGTGGCCGTAATTCGTTGCGTCTCATTCCAAACAACTATGGTATCGCTCGCTTGGCGCCTTGCAGACTGAATCCATAACCCATACCAATAACCCAGAATAATGCAATGCATGAAACAACGCCTGATTCCCACAAGGCCGAAGCCTACTAGGCAATACCCTCCATACCCATGGGCACCTGGAAGCCACTCAAACCCTCTCCAGCGCTCGTCAGCCTTGCGCAAAGACTCAAGAAGACTACTGTCTCAGTAGCAGCGAGGTAGTTTAGTGTATCCAGCAGGATCTTAAGATGCCGGGTGAAGTTCTCCTCGTACTTGGCTAGCATGTCGAACATTTTGTCGACGCGCTGGGGGTCGTATACAAACTGCGTTGTGGGTCGATGGGTAGAGGCAACTAATGTAGCAGCGGGGTTTTTGGAGTTCTTGGCGGGAGGAGGAGCGAAAGAGGCGTTGACCTGGGCGACCAGGTCGGGGTCACCGGTGACGAGGTAGCGGGAAAGTGAGTAGGTGAAGGATGCGAACATGCTGCATGTTGACATGATCTTGTTGTTGATCTGAAGGTAATTAGCAGCCATACAGGCTGTAAAGGTGTTGTTTGACTTACTCGAAGCAGCTTACTGTTAGTAAGCATGCATTCCTTCAAGCAAGTCGCGAGGAAGTCAACATGGTCCTGCATTAGCTCGTCTACGGTTCGCTTCACTTGAGGCCCACCGCTCTCATCCTCCGTTGCCTTGCCCTTGGCCCTTGCGTCCTGCTTCTTCTCCTCGCTTATCCGCGACATCAAAGATGCCCAGTTGGGCTCAATGACCTCCGATGTGCAGTAGTAGGTAAGCTGTTGGACGAAGACCAGCATGCGCGCTCGCAGTGTCCACGCTCGGCGTTTCCATTGCTCGATTCGCGGGTTCTTCGATCGGTGCTTCCAGGCGGCGTTCTTTCCCTGTTCACCCCAGCATTTAGCAAGATCCGTTTCGAGGTGCTTCAAGCTCAGTAGATATCGGAAGAGGAGTTGGTAACGAGTAAGAGTGACTCTGCTGACGACCAATGACAGCGGGAAGGGCATGGCGTAGTCAAAGACTAGCGCTTGGTATCCAGTGATGTTCGTGTCGTCAGTGATCGGTGCCGAATTTGCAGGTGTGTAATTCGACAACGTAGCGGTGGCAGCATCCTGGTCAAGACCCTGGACGTTAACGATCTTCATCAGCCAATTCGTAAGCCCAGTATCGTTAATCTGGACCTTGATGTCCTCCTTGTATGGGTCCTCCACAGCGACTGATCCAGCATGTCGAGTGGCGAGATCCAATAGCGACTGCAGCTTGCCGACGTTAACATGCTTTGCTGGTTTCTTGAGCTCGAGCTCGCTCATCTCGAGGAAGTAGGTGAAGAAGTCGGAGCGATCCAGGAAGAAGTAGTGCTTTAGTGAACGTAATCGTGCCGGCAGTTGGTGTGTAGTGAGAAGGAGGTTGAGGAGCGAGGAGTTTGCGTATGCGTATGAGGAGTTGACGTTGTCTAGGAAGCGTGGATCGTCGAAGCTGGTAGGCGCGTCTTGCACGACTTTACTAACGTCGACGCCTCCGCACTCCCTTACAACGTTGAGGTATTTCCCTGCCAGGAGCACCTTGTCTTTGACGGCTTCAAGCTGCGGAGGCACAAGTGCATCGCGTATTGTGTATCGCTTCTCCCAGTACTCGTCTGTGTAATCCTGGTCTAACCTCTCTCGCTTGATGCTTCTTTGTTCTTTGATCAGGAACTCGGAATGCGGGTCCTTGATGCCGCCGTGATGTAGCCACTCGTTCAACATAGCCATATACGGTCTGCTAGCCTCCCGTAGTAGTGTGGTGAGCAGTGCGCGAGCCGCTGGATCTCCCGACATAGACGATAGCCGTTTAGTAATAAGCCCTAACACACTTCCACCTTTGCAGAGCTTCTTGGCCGCGTTGCCTCCTTCGCGCAACGACTCCAAGATGTTTTCGAAGTCATTGCTGTCGTCGTCGGCCGAGTCTTCGTCCTTCTCGTCTTCCAGAATGCCGTTCGCCTTCAGCAGCTCGATCCCGGTGGTGTAGAGCTGGAAGAGCATGTGGCTCGTCTGTTTGGTATGCAGACTCAAAACATGCAGAGTGAAGGACTCGTTCGTCAGCAGCTGGTGCTCAAGTTGGGCAACGAGTATGAGGTAGTCCTTGAGCAACCGTCGTACAGCTGCGCACAACGCATGGTTCACGGCACCGTACTCTTCCCGACTGAGCACCTCTACGCAGGTCTCGACAGCAATGTAATGTGTGGCAGTCTTCAGCATCGACTTGGTCAGATCCCTCAGACTAGGGTCCAGGCCGGGCATCAGGCGGAACTGTGGCCCGACCAGACGTTCCTTCTCTTCGTGGGGATTGTAGCCATCGCCGAATCGAATGTACTGTCCCTCAAAGCCCATGAACACAAACAAGAGATCCTCCAGTATAGCCTTCTCTTGCGCTTCTAACGATAGTTTTGCGAGTGGAGTGGGCTGCAGCGATATAGGCGCGGTGGATGCGAGGGGAGGTATCGAGATGCGCGTCGCCAGCGGGGCGGTAGTGTGCGGTATCAAAGAAGCCTGCGGTTCCCATGGCATCTGGGGCTCTTCGGGGATAGACTTTTGCGAGGCGGCGCTGCGTGAAGGTCGGTCGACGTCGCGCGGTAGTTTCTCTGAGCGGCTTCGCGCATTCACCCTGCTCTCACTGGCGTGCTTCAAAGGGCTCTTTGTGCGCCTAATCTCCGTCTCCCGCTCGCGCACCTCCTTCTTCTCTACGCGACGCTCGCCCGAAGTGGCGCCTGTTGCGCGCATGGGTGCTGACTGTTTCCTGGCATGTGACGCTGCGGTGGTCGAGCTACGACGGTCGAGTTCCTCTCCAGAAGCGACGCGGGGTCGCGCAGTCGACGTGTAGTTGGCATTGACGGAGCGGCGATCAGCGCCGGACAGCGACTTCATTGTGGGCACGTTGCGGGAGGACATGTTGGCGGGCAGGGCACTCCATGGAGCCCGGGGTGCTTTGGTGTTGCTTGTTCGCTGCCCCGAGTCGTGTTTGGGCTGCAGTAGCCGTGTTGATCGGGTCCCGCTTCACTACGCGTCGACTCGCGCTAGCCACCAACCGAGCCATGACGCAGGCACGCCGGACATCTTCGACCTGAGCTTCCATTAATCACATCCCTTTTCGAAGCGCGATGTCCCTACTGTTACTAAACAGCTGTCCGAATTTCGTGCACGGTGTAAGTTCACCGCAGAAGCACGCGCAATACACCACGAAAGCAATCTGAGCTATATATACATTGGTTTCAACATTCACGCAGAGATAGGCTGCGTTCACCTAGACGAACTCTGTGAGTCTGTTCCTTCATACCCCGAATCACCCTGTGAGTCTGTTTCTTCATGCTCAGAAGAGCTCTCTGAGTCTGTTTCTTCGAACCCAGAAGAATTCGCTGAGTCTGTCTCTTCGTGACCATTCATCGACCCCACAAACCAGTATTGAAGGTCAACGCTGAATTCCCACTTAGTCACAACTACCATCTTTTTAACATATCCATCTTCCAGCACAATACCGATCCACACGTCGTGCATATACTCTGGTTCGACCTTACTCATGCCCGCGCCATCGAGTGAGTCGTTGATCCTACGGCGCGCGTTGTACAGAGCATATCTTGCACTCTCAGAAGTAAGGATATCCTCTCCATGTTTAAACGTCGGTATTCCAGGCATCACATAACGCCTTGTCCAATTCTCTCGTTCCCGCCTTGAGGTTGGGAATTTCTTTGGGGGATGGTGCCTGAAGATGATGGATCGACACTGGTACAGTGGGCGTGAAAATTCTGAATTGATTTCGTCGGCAACGCCTGATGACCCTCCATATTCTTTAAGTATCTCAAAAGCAAGCTGCTTTCTGCTCTCCACCGGTTTGCCATCTTGTACGAGCTTGATGTGATATATGTCGTACTCGCCGAGATAACACTCCTCCACAGTGGAGTCAATCTCCTGTTTGGCCTCGGTGAGCTCGTCGTTGTCATCGCAGATATCATGTAGATAATCTTTCATGTCGTCTTTGTCTTCATCCAGACTTCCAAAGATCCCGCGGAACCGATGCCCGTTCCTCCCTGGAGTTCCTTCGAAGTTGTGGAGAAGTACCCAGAAGAAGTCCTTATCAGACAAGCTCGATGTTGTCGTTGTAGAGGGTTGGTCTGACATTTTGAGGTACTTTCGTGTGGCTGATGTTTGCGTTATGAAGGGTTGAGAAGCAGAGGTTCCTCAGTTTATATACCAAAGACATGAGTCACTGGCAATGAGTTACAACCCTTCTAGTCATAGATTGGTTCATTGTCACAGTCACTTCAACATGACACCGCTTCGCTGACTCAAAGGTATCGTCATTTAGGAGACTCCTCCCACGAATATTCCCAACTATCCCTCCGCATCGTTCGCGACAACCCTCAAGACTATCATGACCTGTCGCGTATTCGTATAAGCGTTGAGCCATTTCTCTGTGTCTGGCAGGGCTTGGCTTAGCTTCCTCATTTCGTCGCGTGCTGTCAACAATGACTCTGTCTGGGCACCAATTCTGCTCAACCGAGTTTCAACACCATTCGATTCCTGCTTGCAAGGCCAAATGAGCACGTCTTTGGCCTTTTTGTATGGTGCGAAGCATTCTTGCCAATCCATCAAATCCTCTTTGTGCATGCTGCCCGAGTAAACAGTGTATAAATCTGCTTTCTCTCCTTTTTCTTTCTCTTCCCGATGCGTTCCACAACTTCAGCGCTGGACGACAACAAGCTGCTGACCGTACCAAGTAAGCAGTTTTGATCGCCCGTGAAACTCAGGCCCTTGTTGAGAGCTTGTAGGTTGAATTCCAATTTGTTGACGTCATCTCTGATCTTTGCAAGTAGGATTTCGTTCATGCCTTCGATGTTGAGTTTGCAGAGTTTGAAGAGGCGCTTCCGTGCCGCGTCAAGACCGTGGTCGGTGATCAAGTAGGGCTCGATTAGATTGATCTTCGTGGGGTAGGTCACTTCTAAGAAAACGAGGTCCTCGTCTCGGTTGAGGTCTTTGTTGACGGCCATTTTGCGAGAAGACTGTACCAGTTCTGTGGTGGTATGAAGCTTGCTGATCTTGGGCTTATATGTGTGATAGATCCAAGTTTAGAATTTCGGAGACAAATTCCGTAGGGTATTTATACATGAAGTGGTTGAAGCAATGACTCAACCACGACAGTCACGTACCAACACACACACGGGCCTCCATGATACCTTTCACAGCGCACAGACCTTTCTCGACCGCTGTGTCAGTTTCCAACGTACGACCCAGAAAGAGTTCAGGGTAGTCGTAGCAGATTCTACATCACAATCACGCGAAGTCGAATGTATCCTGCCACTTTGTAGCACAAGCATGGAGAAGATATTCTGTTCATTTATTTGATCTCTTTGATACTTTTTCATTTGTACATCTTCGCCAACATTATTCCAGCTTCGCACATTTAGCAGCCGCGTGGTCATCTTACCATATACACAACAGTATGAGCAAGTACGATTAACTGGGAGGGTTCTGCCCACTTCTCAGGAGCAATCTCGCAGACTGTCTGGTGTTCCAGCTGACCGTGCTCCAATGTTTCTCCCATATGAATGTTTTTAGGGTCAATTTCGAAATCATGGTTTCCTTCCATGAGTTTTTCTCCGTACGTTGTGGCATCATTCAGTTCAAAGAAAGCCTCTATAGTGTCGACTGTCATGCCGATATGATGGTGATCCCGGTAAGCTTTCAATCGGTCAAGCCATCGAGCTTTTGGCTGCAATACCGAGGGTGTACGATAGGGCCCGGGATTTACGAGAGCGAATTTCTGTATGTTCTTGACGAGAACAGTGTACAGCTTCGTGGCCGGCTTATTCTTATCGAACGCCTTGAAGGAATCATCCTCTTCTTGATCCGCAACTAGCGCTTCGAGGGCTTCTCCAACATTCCCTTGGAAGTTTTGCTTTAGACTGATCTGTAGCTGGCATTCCTCAAAGGTCTTGGTGACTTCCGACCAAAGTGCGATATCCTGAGAGGATTTTGGGTCGTTGAAAAGGTCCTCGCAAGCGCGATGGATGTGGTTTCTGAATTCCTGTCCCCTTTCACGGGGGGCTTCAGTGATGGCTTCTGGGTATAGATTGTACATATGCTGAGTGAACCGGTCCTTTTCCTTTTTCCGGCAGTCTAAGCTGATGCTGAAAGGTCCATTGATAGATAGCTTGTTTCTTGGTCTCCCCAGATTGTCAATGATGATCCAATATGGGGCCTCGGCTTGCTTTTGTTGCTGACTGGACATCTTGAAGGGATAGATTTTTGATTCGCGAGCGGCTTTTGTTTCGAAGAGGGCTTATGGGATAGTTTGGCGGCAGAGGGTAATATGTTGGGCTTTAGTGATGTGAATGCTATAGTGAGCTATGCTTAATCTATCTGCGCCTTTTATACTTTTCCGAACTCTGAGTCTGCGACTAGTAAGCTTTCTGATAGAGTCATATTGTGACTGATCAAGCGTTACTAGTCATACGCCAATCCCGCAATTCACTGCCCGTGCCAGGTGGTTTGTGTCGGGCATCATCCGGCTAACATGCGGGTACCTTAAATCTACATTTGCAGCGGTTATATTTCTCCATGAACAGAGTGATTCTATTTTCCAGGAACCATGAGCTTTATCAATCGGTGAAAAGGTGTCCAACTGCTAAAGATAACTTCATGATGTGAGCCCGGTCCGCTAGAACTGCGAAGCTATGTTGCACAACGCTTCGTCCAGACATATTCTCGAACAGCCATCGGTTGCGATTTCCTCGATAAATGTGTTACTGTAATTCTAAGCACAGGTATGGTCCATTTGGTGTTACGGCGGGAGCGTTATCGTGTCCTCCATGGCGGCCGCTTGTCCGTGGTAAGTACGCATGAGTCTGGGAAACAACGCAAACACGGTAATGACAGCATATACGTATCGTTATCTGGCTCCATCCATTTTAATCAGGATTATTCTGGTTGAGTGTCAACAGTATCCAGAGCAACCCATGATAATGCACCATTTACGACCTCCCTGCACCAAATCTGCGGCGGCTCATCATGTGTCAGGGTGACAGCATCCTGTTGAGATAGCTCTCGCGACCGAGTAAAAGCAGGTATCCTGGAGACGGGTGCTGAAAGCTTCGTGGTTTTGGTGTTGCTGTGGTCCTTCGCTCAGGGTCAAATCGGAAGCTACGAGCATTCGCGCTAACCGAATCAAGCCACGCCACGTCATTTGCAAGCAGGATGTCATTTGTCGCCTACACAGACGGCTACTCTTGAAAGACTGCATTCTACGTCGAAAGGATCGAGCTCTTGTATTTTATCCATTTATGTAAACACGACACTGCGTAGGCAGTAATGCGACACCGGTTTTGCACAGGTACTTCCCGAGGTCGACATGGACTTCCTTTCGCTCCCCTCTATTCACGGAGATCTACTAGGCTTATCATAACCTCCAAAGTGTCGAAAGCAGCATTGTTCGCTCTCCTGTTAGTCACGATAAGTAAGCGCTGATTGTGCAGCGTTCCCTGGAAAGTATAGCCATGCGGATCTGGTTCAAGCTAATATGTATCTAGAGGAGCTTGTTATGTTTGCTGCATCCGTACCGGGGAACATCTCTACTGTTCCTTAAATATAACGATACCGTATCGTCCACCACTCCGCTGAACATCCTCTTTCAGATCTTTTGCTCTAACAAGGGCTCACTACGGATAAAAGCTTTTGGTAGTTGAGTATCAGTATACGAAGTGCGGTGGCCTAGGCACGTGTCTTCGACCAAGTAGCGGAGTAGATGTACCATTGATACGGATTATATCAAGCGTTTTCTCAGCGACAGGATTTGTATTAGGATAACTGTCTATGGATCTCGATGCAACTATAATACAAAACTCCGTGAAGGAAAGACAACCCCGAAAAATAGTGTGTATGACCCCATGTAAAGGGCTACCGAAAGCAGTGTAATTACTACAATGGATAGGTACGCGCAAGTGCTCCTAGAGCGCGCACCAATTCTCAACTCTGTGAGTTTTGTTGATACGAGCAGTGTTGACTGCGTAAAGCATGAAATGCTTGGGCAGGCCTCGTAAGGGCCCCACAGTCTCGTCTTCAGATGGTACCTCATATACAACTCGATCCTCGGCCAGGTTTCTCGGATCATCCACATTCAGGATTGCATTCTTTCCCGCCTGCGCCTCTGCATACTCTATAGCCTTGTCTTTGTCCACGAAGACTTGGACGCCGCCCTCTATTTCGTAGGGAAATGAGCCTTGTTCGAGATACTTGTCAAAGCGCCAATTCGAGTCCTTCAAAAAATATGGTTTTGTGGGGGCCGCCTTCGCGCCCATTATATATGGATGGGATGAGAATTTGGTTGGATCCTTCGCAATGTCTCTGTCAAGCAGGATTTCAAGCGATCGCATTTCGGCTTTTCTGACGCTGACGTAAAATACCCTCAATCCATCTCCGTATGTAGCCTTTGGTTCTTTTGGAGGTCGGTATTCGTCCATATCCTCGCTTGCTGCGAGCTTCTTCACGGCTATCGCGGCATCCTTCTGGAATCCTTGGTTGAGAGTGATTATCTGCGTTTCAAGGTCGATACCACCTTCCGCCCATACCGGAAACGGCCGCTGCCAGTCGGGTTGTGCAAAAACAGTCTTGGCAGCCTGGATCATCTCGTTTTTCCACCTGCTTCTCAAATTGGGGTCCTCGAGGCCTTGACGACTTTCTAGGATCTGAGTCGCAAAAACATTTGCCTCGCTGTCTCGGTGCTCGAGTGCGCTGCTGAAAGGGCCGTAGAACCTTTCCACCTTCGTCTCTTTGTCCGTGATGATGATCCAGTTCGTGGCATCAGCCTGTTTGCCTGACTGACTGGACATGGTGGGAAGTCGTTTTCTGGTTTGACTGTTGATCTCGAGATTCGGAATAGGTAACAAGATGATGTGCAAGAGACTTTGGTTGTTTGCTTGAGTAGTTATGTGAAGGAGTTATAGAGTCCAAAGCCGCCCGCCCTGAAGACCTTTTATACCTTCCCAGAACATGACTCTTCATATCAGCTACATTTCAATACAGTCATCGCATGACGGAGCGAAGCGGATATGCTTGTCGATGACACTAGTCTTCATAGTCATAGGGAGAGTGTACCACCTCCAGCATCCGCAGCGTGGGCTGTGCGAGGTTCGCGATGACTTGCTGCCGCGACAAGCGATTCTGTACAGGCTCTGCAGCGGCCATGACTTTGTTACCAGGACGCTAGGAGATCTAACCATCGAGAAAGAGAGCTCATGAGTCTCATCGACCACCTTTCTATCAGCGGAGTATTACTCATCGATAGGAGCTGGGTGGGCTAGCATTCCGGTACTCGGCTGCACGTCTCCACGTAAGGCTCCTTCGATGACAGTCGTCTGTCAGCTCGGGTTCATGGCGGGTTACGCGATACCAGGCACAGACGTGAGTTCTTTGTCAACAAGGTGGGACCGAGGGACTGCTCCACATAGCATGCGCAGAGGCCACAGGCTCAACGTACGTATAGCGAGCGTCGCGTGACTTTGATTCTGATGTCTCCATTAGGTGTCAAAAGTAGACCGACCCGTATGAAGAAGCTCGGCGGTTCATCGCTGTAGTTATCTGGCATTGCTGTGGTCCGCCGCGCCTCCGACGACCACTCATTTCTGTTTCTACACGCGTTGTTAACGAACAAATACCATGAGACTCACTGTATACTATGATAACGTTGATATACACGCTCAGATGTTGTTACAACATCCCTTTTGACATCTCGCCATAGGTGCAGTAGTCCGAGCGTCAAGACTTTTGATACTTCATCACCGTATCAAACAAAGTGAACTAGTCCAATATAAAAACCGTAGCACGTGTGGTCTGGTGGAGAGCGTAAGAAAAAAGAAAGAGATGATAGTTGGAGGGAAGTCGCAGTGCTTTCAGCTTGAGCCGGGACTGGGTGTCACCGGCTAGCGTGCCGCATCCAGCCGTGACGTACTTGGCGTACACCAATGTCTACGCCTACTTACTACTGCGAACGCATGGATAAGTCCTCACCCCATTGTGGCCAGGTGACTTGCATAAAGATCTCAGGTGGATAAAACTATACGAGTGCTATTGCCTATAGCAAAAGCCGTTTGAGAAAGATAAACGATAGGTATACCCAAGCGCCATAACCGTATCTGGTATCCAGGTTCTTCTGGTGCTGAACGCCAATGATGCAAACAAAAAACATGCTCTAGACTTCGTATCTTCCTCGACCTTGCCCAGTGACCTCATTGCCGAACAACCGTCCGGCGTCAACACAGTACCGAGCTTCTCCTTGCCCGTCGCTTCCTACTTCACTACCCCAGCATACAAGCACTGCGTCCAGGATACCCCCGAGAACTCCTTCCATGGCACCTAAAGCGCCCCAGCCGATTGCTGCGCTGATGAGACCCACGACGTATGCGTATAGACTGCCCTTGTATGGTACAGACCCGCCGACTTGGAGCATGCGTGCAGTTGAGACCCATCCACCGAAACCGAGAGACAATGTTATGACCCAGCGGATGGCGTGGAGAAGCAATTTTGCCAGACGGTATGACTGAATCGATGGTCGGCCATGGTCCTTGAACGAGGATGGGCCGAGAGTTGTGGTTGGCGAAGCAGCGGAGATGAAGTTCATTTGGGACAGACCGCGCGCTGCTTGATTGAGAGGCACACCGTGGATGGAAGCGTAGGTCAGGGTAAGCGGATTGGTCAATGCAGCGATGGGCGTCGGCACGACTGAGTATGCGCACATGCCAATCATACCCGCCAGTCGCCTTGGAAGTACGATGAGGGGAAGGCGGACCAGGAGTGAGGTCAGGGTTGACAAACAGATCGTGCCGGCCATGGTGTAGGTCGCGTGACTGAGAGAGGCTTGGACCACCGTTCTAGCCGCGGGTGCAGGCACGCTGTTGCGGTGGAAGTACCATTGAGATACCGTGGCTGCCGTCGTGGCGCGTTGCACACCCGCAATGACCGCCAAACCCCAGAAAAAGTCCAAGAAGAATACGACACCAAGCCACCACGTACTAGCATCGATGATCCATCGGGACTTGTTGCTAGCAAAATGGCCGCCAAGGAATAGACGTGTGAACATGAGGATCCATATCCACGCCCAGAGTATCACAGCAGCTAGTGTTGCAATACCCACGAGTAGCAGCGGGAATTGCGCTCTCAGGATCTCACTTGAGAACTCCAACATGCCTGTAGCTTTGTCTAAAGAATGTCGTGCCTTGAAGATGGTGTACACCCAGAACCCAGCGAAGCACAGGGGCCCAAACGAAAGCCAGCGCATCAGCCGGTCTTGTACGCTATCGCCATGCCATGACCCTTTGAAGCTTGAAGCGAAAGGGTATACAAAGAAGGAAAACGATATCACTGGTACCGCCAGTAACATTAATTGCACCAAGGGCCGAGCGAAGGACCGAAGTAGCGATAGCCATAGGACTCCGACGATGACCGAAACCAGTGTGTACACACCGATGAGGTGGAACGACGAATGCAAGACAGTATATATCGTGTCGCCCAGTGGGTTCTTCTTGTTCGGTGGCGACTCTTGGAGAAAAGAGATGATCCATGTGCCAAAGATGGCACACTGCACGATTATGAAGAGCTCAGCCCAGAAGAAGTTGTGTCGTGGTGCTGATGTCGGGTTCTCTGGTACGTCATCGGGAACGGTCTGGCGATCCGGACTTATTGGGCGTGGGTGTTCGAGCAGAGTGTCTTCGTCGGTTTCCTGCGGTATCGGTAGAGTGTTTCGTAGTGGGCTGCGACCGCGCTTCGGCCTCGGCATGTTGCGAAACTGTTGGAAGGGTGGCGGTGGTTCGTCCTGATGACCCAGGAGCTCGTCTCGGTCCAACTCTTCTATACTCCCCCGATCTGTGGAATCAAGCTCCACATCTACGAGGTGACCTCTCCCCCTGCTGCTGCGGTCTGTAGTCTCAGAGAGCGGCACACTTGACTCTCTTTCCTCGTCTTCTGGGTTGTTGATAACGGTCGATCTTCCGCGAGCTGGCTTGTCGCCCTTCCAGGAGCTCTTAATCCCTCTCCCCAGACCATACCCGGGAGCTTCATTCTCGTCCCTGTCCGCACCTATCGTATGATCGGATCGTTGGCCATGTTCGTCATCAACTTCAGATGACTCGGATAGATTGCTTGCGCCAAACTGCCGCCGCGAGCGTTGCAGCGCGTAGTGGTCTGCTAGGTCCCTGTCGTGCTCGGCATGGTCGTCCTCCTCGCGAAAGTCATCGGTGGCGGAGTAGAAGAGTGGCGCGGGCGCGTTGGATGTTCGTGAAGCGAAGGCAAAGCGGCTCATAGCCTGCGAGTTGTATGGGTTGGGCATGTTGCGACGCTGGAGGTAAGCTTGGGAGGCGCGCGAGGACGGGCGCTGCCTGTCGGGGGCGTTGCGGGTTGAAGTCGGCTCGGGCTGGCCCAGTGACAGCCGCGACTGAGACTGGGAGAGGAACTTGGATGCATCTGGGGAGCACGCACGTCAGTCACGCGAGTCCATAAGCTGCTCAAGACACAGGCGGCGGATCTGTCACATGTACCCGATAAGGCACCAGGTCCACTTACATTCAGAGAACATGATAAATAAAGTGCGCGATAGATGTGTATATGCCTAATGAGCTCGGCGATGGCGGCCAGGTATATCTATCGCGAGCAAAGTCCCGAAGCGAAGGTGGCTCAGGTGCGAGGTCAGCGGTCGTGAGGCGGTCGAGCGCAAGGGTACCGGAGTACAAGAGGCAGCCGCGGATGACGCAGCCTAAGAGACATGCAGCTGGGGGCCGGCAGAGTGCGCAGTGGCCAGCTGGAGATGGTAGAGATGGCGGTGGTAGGGCGGTAGCAATAGGACAGCAGGGAGCTCTAGCCCGCCTAGGTGGTGAGTTGAGTGGTTGGCCGGGTGCGCTGGACTGATGGTTGCTCATCTCATCATCGTGCCAAGCCAGCGCGCGCGTCGGGTTATCGATTGTCGGGCTCACGTACCTCGTGAACATGCAAGGCACGCGCTACTCCCTAGCCCCCAGAACTGCTCCACCTCACATGCAAAGCATTCGGTAAACTTGTCTCTACGGGTCTGCAGACAATTTTGTCTTCTTCTAGTCGTGCTCCTTTGCCTGCAAATTTGTGCTCATAGTGGTTGTTCGAGTCAAGGCAACCCGACCTCCTGCTTGTCAGCCTCATGTTTCATAGTGGCAATCAATCAAAGCTACAGAGAAAAGCAAGATGAATGCGGCCAAAGCTTGTGCAAAGTAAGTTGCGACATGCTTTTCACGTTTGCCATGGGTTGCGTCCTTAACTGTGGCTCAAGCAGCTGCCGAGCTATGACCGCATGGCCGGGACCCTGACCTATCTCACTCACTATCGTCCAACTGGCTTTCTGTCAAACACACCCAAAGCTCCGGCTTGCGAACTACTTTATACTACATACATTCTGAACAATAAATCCCGTCTTCCTATACATATCCATCTACCTCTACTGGATTTGCTGTGACCACCGCCCTAAGCCTGCACCTCAGGTCGACTGCTACACCAGCCACACGGCGTCACAAATCATCATGGCGCAGCCGTGGGACTACATAGCGAAGATCGTATCGTTAGGCGATTCAGGATGCGGTAAATCAAGTGTATGCGACACCATCCCCGTTACCCAGGGCCTCCATGCTAACGCCTGCCAGCTAACAGTCCGCCTCTGCGAAGGCCGCTTCTCACCACACCACGACGTAACTATCGGCGTAGAGTTCGGATCGCGCATCGTTCCTGTCGGCCCACCAGCGTCGCATTCCCTGAGCATCAACAACCCCTCCAAATCCTCACAAGCACAAGCGCCCGTATCGCCGTCGAAACAAAAGCAGGAGCAGAAGCACATGAAGCTTTCGCTATGGGACACAGCAGGCCAGGAGACATACAAGAGCATCACGAGAAGTTATTTCCGGGGCGCATCGGGCGCGCTGCTAGTATTCGATATATCGCGGAAGAACACGTTCCTCTCCGCCACGTCATGGTTGCACGACTTGCGGCAGATCGCCGAGGAAGGCATCGTCGTGGTGCTCGTGGGCAACAAGTCTGATCTCGCGGGGTCGTCTACCGTCACAGATTCGGACGCCGCGAACAAGCGACAAGTCACAAAAGAAGAGGCTGAGGAGTGGTGTAAAGCGAATGGCGTCATGCAGTACGTCGAGACGAGCGCCAAGAGCGGAGAGGGTGTGGAGCAAGCCTTTTTGGAAGTCGCGGAGAGGATATACCAAAATATAGAAGCCGGGAAGTACGACCTGAACGACCGAAGGAGTGGAGTCAAGGGGCCGGGAGGCGGAGCGAATAGGGCGGGCGTCAACCTGAATGACGCGAGTAAAAAGGGAAAGCAGCAGGGCTGGGGAGGTTGCTGCTAAACTTCGGTATATACTCATTTGGGCTCAGACCATCCTGCCTATGGGCACATGATGTTGGCATACATTGTTGGGCGTCAACAGAGCAGTGATCAGCTCGTACATAGCCTTATTGTAATGAATATATTATCGCTTCAGCGGGTACGTTGCCCCGGCCAGGGATCGCGGTCGTGCTAATCAGTCCATTATCTAATGACTTTTTCGTTCAAACTTTTTTCGGTGTCTCGTTGTGGGCTCTGACCATGACCGCGACCATAACCATAACTGAACAGGTGCTCTGGAGCCTACATTACTACAACAACGTAAGGTTTGAGACATATCAAGGCAATGTAGCCCTATCAATTTTTTTTTGGATATACACCGTAAAATATGGCTGTCCAGCTTTTCGCTTGGGGGTACCGTGGTATTGCAATGACCAATCGCCAACAGGGCATTCACAACTTGCCATCGTAGTACTGTGGTAGTCGATCTCGGAAACCAAGGTACAGTATCTACAATCAGCATGAAAAAAATCATCTGGAGTAGTATAAGATGAATGCCTCTTTCACCTTCGTTTCTTCTTCACACTCACTACAACTCATCCAGACTCACACAAGCTTACACAGATCTAGAGAACTTTGTAAAACTTAAAACAACCCCAGTACATCTTGGAAACGATGCGCTTCCTAGTAGTGTTCCTCCTTTGGCTCAGCACCATAGCTGCCGCTTTCCCAGTTGGCTCTCACGTCGTCCACGAGAAGCGAGAGGCGGACCCGATAGGTTGGGATAGAGACTCACGTGCATCAAGGGATGCAGTATTGGCGGTGCGAATCGGGCTGAAGCAGCAGAACTTGAAGCATGGCGAACTCGCACTCCAAGACATGCATAATCGAACCTCACACAATTTCCGTAACGTAAACCCGAACTCGTCGTTTATGTGGTATACTTACAAATCATATAGGAAAGCGCTGGACGGCCGAGCGAGTCCACAGTACATTTGCGCCTCATCCAACAACGACAAACGCGACTCTCGACTGGCTCCATGCAGCTGGAGTCGGGGACAGTCGCATCACGTTCTCAGCTAGTATGTCATTACCTATCGAGCCCGAGTAGAATGAGAACTGACAATACGTAGGACGGGATTGGATTATGTTCCTAGCCACTGTTGGTGAGGCTGAGGACCTATTTCATACGAAGTATTACGACTTCCTTGAAAAGGAATCCGGCGGTCTTCGCATGGCATGCGATAACTACAAACTTCCACAGCACGTTCGCGAACATGTCGACTACATCACGCCCACAATACAGCTTGACGGCTTACGTCCGATGGCCCATGTACAAACAGAGACGAAGTCCATTGCTACTGCTGATCATATCACTGCCCATGGTGGTGCGGATGACCTGTCGACCTGTCACATTTTTTTTACTGTCCAGTGCTTCCGCGCTCTGTACAACGTTCCCATTGCCAGTCACAACAATACCGGAAATGAGCTTGGTATTTTCGGGCTTGGTAACTATCTCTATCTTCCAGACTTCAAAGAGTACTTGAGAAACTGGACGTCCCCTCGGATTCCCCTGGATGTTGAGCCGGAATCCGTCTACGTTTATGGTGGCAAACCCGGAGATCTGTCTCTGGCAGAAGCTGGGAAGGTAGGTGAGACTGCTTTGGACGTTCAGGTCTCGACCTCTATCATCTACCCTCAAAAAGTACGATTCTATCAAATTGGCCAGTCGAAGTGGATTAGCGGTTTCGATTTATTCCTGGACGCGTTGGTGAGTATCTTGCTATCTTCCAAATGACGCAGCAACAGCTAACGTAGCTAGGATCCTGCATACTCTACCTCCCCGGGCGGCATTGAGCAGTACCTTGGCCCGGGAACCCCCGAATATGATGAAGGAGAAGGCACAAAGAACATACCACGCGGAGGTGCGCCATTGAGCCATGTCATCTCCATCTCATACGGCATGACGGAAAACCAGTTTTCTCGTTCCTACTTGGAACGTCAATGTCACGAGTACATGAAGCTGGGGTTGCAAGGCGTCACCATCGTTGCCTCAGCAGGAGATGATGGCGCTGGGTCTTCCGACAGCCAGTTCGCACCACAATTCCCTTGCACATGCCCGCATGTAAGCATCTACTCATTCGTCCTTTCGATCCCCTTTTGCAGCTATACTCATTTCCAATAGGTCCTTTGCGTCGGCGCCACAACATTGCAAGATGGTACCATTGCCGGCGGCGAAATGGCAGCCACGTTTTCCGGCAGTGGATTTTCCAGCGTCTTTCCCCGCCCAAGCTACCAGGACGACGCTGTCTCGGGCTGGCTTTCCAACTCAGCACCGGCATACGGAGAAGGGCGCTATAATCGCTCAGGTCGCGCATACCCAGATGTCGCAGTCATTGGCGTCAACTACCCAGTAGTGGTTCTCAACACCACGGAACCTGTGAGTGGTACGTCGGCTTCTGCACCCGCCTTTGCCAGCATGATCAATAATATCAATGAGGAGCGATTGGCGGCGGGCAAGGATCCAGTTGGCACTTTGAACTGGGACATATACGACAATCCGGAGATATTCAATGATATTGTTGTGAGACATAATCCGGAAGGCGGTATGGATGGCTTCCCAGCGGGTCCGGGATGGGATGCGGCTTCGGGATTCGGGAGTCTGCAGTATGATAAGCTGCGGGAATTGTTATTGTCAGATTTGTGAGAGAGCATGTCGGTGGATGCGGTGAAAGATGCCGAGCCAGAATTGCATGATTTTGTGTAGCAGTACGATGCCTTCTTCGGCATCGTGTCCTGACCCGCGAGGAAAACAACACTTGGATTCAAACATTTCGCATTCCCCTTTCCGTCCCGCCCATCTCTTTGAGTCCGACTTGGTAGAGGCTTGCGCGTTCTCCAATAGCGTCGCCAAGATCGTTCGATCACGATACGCGTACTCGTGGGGTTGATTAACTTTCGCCCAACGAACCTCCAAAACTTAACAAAGCAAAAACCGTAACACGCAGCGTGCACACATCGAGATGTTGTCATGAGAACATGCGGCATCCTCCACGGACTAACGTCCACGTTTCAATATTCCCGTCATATGATTCGCGAACAGGGCCTTTTGCGCTGATACCATGCCCAGGTGACCGTCTCGAGCGGCCATGACCTGGCGAAAAGCAAATGAGTACATTGCTGAGCTGGGGTCTAGCCGGCCCGCTAAGCTCGCATCGAACTCTTCTGCCGAGAGAGGTATTCTCCGGACTACCCCCATGGCATGGACCAGCTGGTCTCCATGGTGGCTGCCCGGGAAGAAGGTCCAAGGTCGCTACTGCCTTCCTTCTAGGACATGCGGCTTGTGGAACCTGGAAATATCCATGACAGCCCGGACCGTGGGCGTGGGTCGCTGCGAGGCTTATCTTCGGGCTTGTTAGTGATGTTGCGATTTCCGGTGGAGATTAGGATCGCGTCGCAAGGTCGCATCCCCACGCCCACAGCTGGTCGTCTCTCGGATTGTGCGAAAGCAGTACTACCGGTGGCAGTTGAGACGCTACTGACGCGGTACAGGTAGCGCGGAAAAGCTAAGAAAGTTCCGTTGGGCGGTCGGTATGCTTAGGGCTTAGGCTAAGGACGATCTGATAGCTGCAACGCAGAGCTATGGCGGGGATGATGTGCCGTGCAACAGCATGCATGAGGCTCAGCTGCAGGCCGCAGATCCTTTTGGTGGCCGTTGGACAGGATCCTCGCAGAAGGACAAGTCGGTGAACGAGTCATGGGGGGATCCAGAATCGAAGAATCTGGAAACGAGGAGGCGAGGCGGAGGGCATCGTCTCAACACGGATACGATGGCGGTCTCGACATGTCTAATTCGCATGGGCGTCGGGATAACCCCCAGCCCCGAACTTCGACCCGCTACCCCAGGTGCATAGATAGCCAGGCTGACAGCGGAGGCCATGCGCGCGGGTTGTAGTCGCCACGACGATGGACGTTGGGGGTTGTTGCATTATTGCCAAGGTGGATGAAGACGCGGTCTGGTCGATGCAAGATGCAAGCCTTGCGTCGGCGACGCAGCCGACATGCTTCCAAGCGTCGGTGTTCCTGGCGGACCGCACCCCCACGCAAGCCGGCGGCGGTGAGGTTCTGGTGGACGCAAGCCACAGCCTTTTCAGTAGTCCCTTGAACATCCTTCACCTAGCACGCAATAGTTGTGCACCTCGCACAAAATCGCCTGCCAACAGGCACTACGGCGCAATTGTGGCTCCCCCATCTGCGAGCGGAAGCGGGAGCGCAAAGTCTGAAACCCCTGTCCAGTCTAAAAACTGGGTCTTGTGTAGAGACGCGTCAGGGCAAAAAGTTTGAATCTATTCGGGGTGTGTCGTGAAGTTGCCCAGGTGTTGCGGCTCAATTGGGGCGTTTTGGCGTTTTGGCACGCACCACCAGGCCGCGACGTACACAACACAATGCAAGCCGCAGCCTCCTTTTGCCAACCCACGTTTTCCAAAGCACAGGCTATCAGCCTGCGAGTCCCGACTCATACTGTGTAATCCACCATGTCTAGACCCTCCGAAAAAATAGGGGCCCTAATCCGACTTTTTTTGGCACCATGCTCAAGGTTCTACGCATGTGCCCACAAAAAGGATTGGGCTGACGCTTTATAAATACTAGAGCACCGTATCTCCCTCTGCTCTCATCCACGTATTCCAGTATTCTCATTCCATTCTCACATTATTCTACCATGCCTCCTCAAGTCCCCAGGAACCTGCTGCGCGCCGCCCGCGCCCGCGCTGTTTTCCAGTCCACTAGGCCCTCCCGCCCTGCTGCCCTCAGGTTCCAGAGCTCTGAGGCCGTTCGCCGGACACCTGAGAACAACAACGTTTACAACGCCCCTCCCAGGACATCCTCCCAACGAAAGGAGGAGAGGTTTACCGCTGGCACCACCACATCTCAGCGCCAAACACCCGCAGCTCCCCTCAAGCTCAGCAGCAAGAACCTCTCCCAACTGCAGAATGTCGCTGTCCCCACCTACCAGCGTGAGGGTGTCAAGCAAGGCATTGTCCACGTTGGTGTTGGTGGTTTCCACCGAGCCCATCTCGCAGCCTACGTCGACACTCTTCTTGAGCAATTCGCCGTAAAGGACTGGTCCATCTGCGGTGTTGACCTTCAGCCATTCGCTGCTCCCATGCGCGATGCCCTGAAGCCCCAAGACAACCTCTACACCATCATCGAGCGTGCCGCTGAGGGTACCACTGCCCGCGTTTGCGGTTCCATCACCGACTACCTCTTTGCTCCCGACAGCGCTGAGGCTGTCATCGCCAAGATGGCTCACCCCGACACCCACATCGTTTCTTTGACTGTCACCGAGAGCGGTTACTACATGAACGAGAACACCCACCAGCTCCAAACCGACCACCCAGATGTTGCCGCCGACTTGGCTGGTGAGCAGCCACCCCGCACTGTTTTCGGTTACCTCTACGCTGCCATGGAGAGGCGCCACGCCGCTGGTCTCCGACCCTTCACCGTTCTCTCCTGCGACAACATGCAGAAGAACGGTGACATCAGTCGCAACATGCTGGTTTCTTTCGCCCGCCACCAGAACCCTGAGGTCGCCGACTGGATCGCCAACAACGGTGCCTTTCCCAACTCCATGGTCGACCGTATCACTCCCCGTACCAACGACGAGGACAAGGTCAGCCTAGCCGAGAACTTCGGTGTTGAGGATGCCTGGCCCGTTGTCACCGAGCCCTTCCACCAGTGGGTTCTCGAGGACAAGTTCGTCGACGGCCGCCCACCTTTCGAGAAGGCTGGTGTCCAGATCGTTCCCGACGTGCACAAGGTCGAGGAGTACGAGATGATCAAGCTCCGCCTCCTTAACGGCAGCCACTCCGCTATGGGATACGCCGGTCAGCTCGCTGGCTTCACCTACATCCATGAGGTCATCGGCCACCCCGTCTACCGCCAGTTCGTCATCAACATGATGAACCAGGAAGTCAAGCCGCTTCTTCCCCAGATCCCCGGTGTCAGCGTCGATGACTACATCAACACCCTCCTGGGCCGTTTCTCCAACCCCACCCTCAAGGACGAGCTTCCCCGTATTTGCCTTGGTGGCTCCGGCAAGATTCCCCAGTTCATCATGCCCAGCATTGCTGAGCAGATCGTTGCCAACGGTCCTCTCCGCCGCCTCACTCTCGTAGCCGCCGCCTGGTTCCGCTACAACAGCGGTATCGACGATGCCGGCAAGGCCTTCAAGGTCGACGACCCTATGGTCGAGGAGCTCCAGTCCTACGCTGCCCAGGGCCCCATGGCTCAGCTTGAGATCAAGACCCTCTTCGGTAACGATCTCCGTGACGACAAGCGCTTCGTTTCTGAGCTCAAGGCCGCATTGGAGGGCCTCGAGCGCGAGGGCGCTCTCGCTATGATTGAGAAGTACGCTTAAATGTGCGTTCAAAGAAAGAGATACCCCCAGGGCGGCAAACGTTTTGTGTCGCTTTCAATCAGGCTTTATGTCTTTACTTTTTGGCATTGTTGCATGCGAAGCATATAGATGATAGATGGGTTTTCTACTGGCGTTTCCCAAAAAGAAAGTGTTATACTGAGCGTTTTTATATAGCATTTTAATTACAGCCTTTGATTGTTATATTGTTGTCTTTTGCCATGTCATGAATTGTATCTATGAAATCTACTTCCACATCATCCAAGACTGGGAAATGTCCAAAAACCCCAGAAATGGCCTTCTCAAAGTCTATCTCTCTGAGCTTCGGGCGAACATCACACCAACCCACAACAACCAACACACACGCGAAAAAGCGGTGTCTAGCATGCCCACCGGTCTGCCAGCTATCATCCCCATCTTTCCACCCCTCAACCAAAGATCTTCCTCACGCGAAGGAAGCCGCGGAGACCCATGACGTCAGCATGACCAGCCCATGCTAATCAGCACTCGACACCGCAAATGTGCTTGCTGCAAGCCGCTGCATCCTTATCTCCACGCTACCCATCGCCCTTTCCTCAACAACATTTTCGTCCGGTCCATCAATCGACTCTTGCAGCTCTCGTACCTTCCCTAGAAGATCAAGTCCGCCGCGACAAAACTGGTCGCCTGTATCCTGTATCCACTATGATTACACAGATGACGATATATTCGCCTCTTGCGGGGCAACTGCAGCGAGCTTGGGGTGGAGTGGTGGAGTTCGCGTAGCAGTAAGGGACTTGCTGCATGCTGCAGAATGGGCTGAGATTGCGAGCCGGGGGTTTTTGGACCCTGTGTTGACGGCGCTAGGTTAGCCGCAGGGACGCTAGTGTAGAGGTCCCACTGCGCCACTCGTGTTTTCTACACGCCGGTTCTTGTCGCGTGCAGTTTCCTTCGGCTTGCCGAGTTGCGCCACTGGAGCTGTTTCGCTTTTACTATCGTTCGTTTCTATTCTTGCGTGCTCTAGCTCTGATGACCTCTTGTCGCTTTCACCGGGAGCTGTGCTATCCCTATGTCGGCTCTGCCTGCGGATGATACGCCTTGTATACCTGTATGGCACCCTCAATGCTTTGCACCAGCCCGAAGAAGAGGGTAAGACCTATCGCCACAATCGCTATCCACGAGTTGAGCCAGTGGTCGCTTTTCTTGCTGTCTTTCAGAGCTTTCAGCAATGCCTTAGACGTCGGTGTCGATTCTTCTACTGCCTCTCCTAGCAAGATCAGCCGGTCACGCCAGAACTGAAATCGCTCGTACCGCCTGGACGGATGCTCTATTGGAAAGTGGCCGCACTTCGCCAGTTCGGAATCCACGGTTATCTCCTTGTGCGCTCGGCAGAAATGCAACATCCAACGCTTTGAGCTGCGATCCTGCTCTGGCAGCAGGATGGCGAGTGTATCCAGTGTCTCTTGCATGAGATCATCTGGGAAGATTGGACTACGGACGATTAGAGTCAGCGTTGCTATTAGTTGCTCTGAGAATCAAGTCACGTACCTCTGCGTGGCTATCATTCTTTTTAGGAATGACGCATGGTGGAATACACGCATCTTTTTATCTCCATTGACCAGGAGCAGATGGTCGAGCAAGTTATCGGTCGGTACCATCTTGATTCCCGAGACTCGCTCAATGTTGTAGAAGGTCAGGCCTACTCCAATGATAGTATCGTCAGCTTTGAGATCTATCTCTGGTGGTTGGTTGAAATAGCCGTGTACTGCGTTCTGAAACGAGCCTGTATCCCAAGGTAAGACACACATCGATCGTAGTCTTTTGGATGATATATGCGGCCCAGCCAGAGTCATCATCGTGAGGATGCGAGCCCCCAGAACCATCAAATCATCCATTTCCTCGTCATGATTGGGTAACCGCAAATTGTTTGCTGTTATCTTCCGTGCTACTTCTGACCTCTTCGTCTTATCCTGAGGTAGCTCTCTGATCTTTCCTCTATCAGCTGGTCCTTCTAGCAGGTGTATGAACTGCAAAAATTCTCTGTGTGTTATCGGGATTTTGCGGAAGTTGTGTTGTGATAGGACCACATTACACTCGCGAGTGTAATATTCGAAGTATGCATCCCATATAAGATGAAGATTCTTCGATGACCGCGTTGCTCGGCCTGGCCACAGATCCTGCACGATTGCCACTCTGGCCTGGGCCGTAACCGGTTTCTGGACATCTTCGTCAAGCGGATCAGTGGATGCTGACATACTGGAAGAATGGGTCAATGTTAGAATCTTTGGCAACTATCGTAATCCTGTGAGAAAAGCTCACTTATATTATTGCAGTCAGCAAGGCCCTGCACTGCCGCCTATGGGAAGCCTGTGTTGTTGACCGGACAAGCATGCGAGCACGCCAATGAGAATCTCCCCTCGAAGCCACACCGTGGCTGAGCCTCGTCACTTCGATCGCCGTAAGCGACTCATCTTAATCCAAAGCTCGCCCTTTCAGCCTGAGCTATTGCACTCCTCATTCGATGTCCAGTTCAACGTAAGTTCAATATCCTGAGTGCACTGTATGCTTATAGGTCGTGCATTCCGAAGATCCGCGACAGTGGCTCGTCCGGGTCGCAATTTAGTGACAGCGCCTACGCGTTTAGAGGAGAACTAGGTAGCCGCAACAAAGAGCAAGGTTCAGAAGAAAGAGGAAATGTTAAGGCCTTTCTTTAGACTCGAGCCCACTCTACAGCATCTAGGCGCTCGCATCTGTCCATAAGTACAATACTAGTACACATCTCCAAACCGATAGATGTAGCATTAGAGAAGGCATTGATCAATTTGGTTTCACAAGAAAGAATTCAATCTATGTGCCCCCAAAAGCCACTCAACCGAAAGCCCAGACTACTAAGTACCCGGCAGCCGACCGATCCAACCACCCTTAACCGGTACCTGACTGTACTTCACCGGTTCCTTCTCGCCGGTGGAGATTTGCTTCCTCCACAAAACACCGTCCACCATGTCGAATTGCCAGTCACCAACGGCATCTCCATTGTAATCCATAGCGAAGGGATTAACCTCGTCCTTCCATCCCTCCGTCTCCGCTTTCAATTCCCCTCCCTCTTTCCATCCAGGCGGCTTAGCGTCCACCCATAATCTCCAGCCACAAGGACAGGTCAAATCCTCTGGGTTTTTGACGTTCCCGCACAGCCTCGGTCCGCACCTGATCCATCGCCATACAACTTGGTATTTCTTGTAGTTGAGGACGAAGTGCTGATAGCTAGTCTCTTCCGTAAGGTCCTGCTTGTTTTGCCAGAGATATGTCTTTTCAGTGAGGTCGTCGATGTCCTTGCCCAAGTTGCCGTTCTCTCGGACGCCTTTTCCCGGTTCATATGCAGCGTTAAGGCCTTGCGCGGGGTTTGCAATGTAGAAAGGGTTTCCGTATTCGACATCTACGATGGGCGGAGGGGCTTCGTAAAAGGGATCGTCTATGGGAATGCCCGTAGTCATTTTGACTTGCTGGATGGTAGTGGGCTGGATTGCTGGGGGAAGATTTCGTGAAGACTTGGTTATCGCTCCTTTGGTATGGATATTGGAGTAGATATGCAGTGCAGAAAGTAAGATACTGTACTGAACATCCGCCTTTTATACTTGACAGACGTTACACAGTGACTGTCCCCTCGCGCTTCGACTCAAAAACATCGTGGCATGTGGATATAGTGTACGTGTGAGTCTACGACTCATCAGACCCCCGAGTGACCGTGTACAGCATTAGAGACGCCCGAATCTGATCTGAGAGGCGGACACCAGCGTGTGTGTAAGCTGTCAGACCCAGCCAAGATTTGAGTCTTCGATGACCCATAGCCGATTGAGTCCTAACTGGGTCTTTAACGTTATCGTGAACTAAAGAAGAGCGGGTCTCGTGCAACCTGAAGAGGCAAAGGTACAAAGAGATCGAGATATCTCAAACATGACTACGTAGTACATTGCATTCCTGTCCGTGTTAGTGACTGTGCACATTCTCTCGTCACCTATATACGAAGCAATGCCTCCAGTCCTCCCCAAAGACTACACCAGTGTATTCACAGAAGCCTACCCTATATATACCAAGAAATCATAAAGGGTATCGTTGCGCCGAGTATCATCCAAACCCATCCCTTCGTACACGTACATCCATAACGCCAGTTCCGAAAAAGTCCCAACCCCCACCGCGGGCTGCTCAAGAAGGCGTCATCTTGATGACACCGAATCCATCGTCTTTCGGCGTCGCCCTTCCTCCACCGACCATAAATGTCCCACTACCCTTCTCGTCGAACCAGCGACTACTCCTATGCCAGCTAGGAAGGTTTTCGGGATCTTCGTCTTCGTTCAAGCAACCTCTCCTGCAGCCACCGTTTTGCCGCCACTGCGTACCAGCCCACCGCATGCAACGCGCGAACTCTGCACACCGGCCATTCCTTCGTTTCTTCTGCTGCGAGAAGTCCGTGAGAGTTTGCCGGGATGTGAGACGGCGGAGAGTTATAACGGCGTGTGCGCAGAGATCGGGTATAGGGAGCGGAAGGTGTGTAAGCGCGAGCGCTGTCGTTTCGAGTGATTCGAGACTGTAAAGGAGTTCTTCTGGCGCTGCGAGGAGGAAGGAGACTGGCTGTTGTACTACAACAGAGTTGGAGATGAGGCTCGAAGCTTTGCGCCTCAGTATACGCCTGGGCCCGGTCTCAACCTCCTTTCGTTGCTCCGGTTCTATGGCTGGTACTGCCGGTGTAACTGCTCTGACCATCGCATCGTCCAGCTCCTCCAACGCTCCGATTGCAGCGCCATCCACCTCCCATTCCAGGACTTCTTTGTCACAACCTGCCATACCCATGTAGATCAGATCTTTCAACTCCATGAGCAATTCGAAGATCATGCGCTGGGGTACGGGCCGCTGTTGGAAGAGTGTTTGTATCGGCGGGAGGAACCTTTGCGCTATCTCGCCGCCGGTGTATAGGTTCTTTCCATTTGCAAAAGGAGCATTGTCGGCCATTTGTATCTCTATCTTCGACATCTGACGGGACAGACCAGCGGCAAGGTGGCGGATCTGGATGAGAGGGTTTTGCGTGAGCGAAGACTGCAGGGTGGAAGAGAGATCTATCGTGAACAGTTAGTATATGCGCATACCTTATCAGACTTCAAACACCGTCCCAGATTCATACCCGTAAACGCAACCTCTCCAGCCAGTGCCACTAGTGCTTCAGCGAGCTCTTTTTCCTTTTCCTTCAGTTCGCGTCTCTGAGCCTGCATGGCCCGCCATGGCACAACGAAGCCAATGCTCTTGCCACCGACGTCTATCGACTTTCCATCGGCGACCTCATGCGAGCTTTCGACAACGCCGCCTTTGGCATACTTCTTGCCCTTCTGGCCGCGAGCATCGTCTTGGTGGTACTGAAATGCGAGGAGAAGATCGTTGTTATCCTTGGTATTTCGAAGATTGCGCCAGACGCTCAGGACGGCGTTGGTGGAGAAGATTTGTTGATACGGCGACATGTTGATTGCGCAAGTGGATTGGTCTTCACATTGCTGATGTAGAAACAGTTAGGGATGCGACAGGGTGCCAGTGTCATAGATCTACGGCGAGTTCAGGCGTAAAGGGCGCTTTGTTAGCAGGTTGGCGGACGCGATGAGATGGAAGGCGAGGACGACCCATGTTTGTCAACAGACTTAGCCGCATTAGGATGCAACACGTGGGGCCGCGTGTGAGGGGCAACGCATCTACCACGCGCTACCCGAGATAGCGTGTCAGACGCGCAGGAGGTAATGTTCTGCTCTTAGATTTCTGCTCGATGCTTATCGTGTACATCGACGTCGGAATTGTGCCTTCGTCTAGGCTCTATAATACATTCGTATAGCAGCGCTCCTTCCCAATCAATCCTGAAAGATCAAACACAGCCCCAACCAATTCCGAGTATGCTGATGCGCCGAAGAACACCCAAGTATGCATCGCTGCGAACAATGACTGAACCAACTTACTTCAATTTCATTAGATCATGCCGGCCATGCCACTCGAGGCGTATGCCATGGGCTTGATGTTCGGATGCGCAACAGCGTCGAACTGGGTGAACTTGAGCTTGTACTCTGGGCCGATCTTGATGAACGCGCCCTTGTTGTGGGTGCTGTCACAGTAGTTGGGTGCCGAGAAGACGGTGATACAGCGTCCGTCGTGCTCGACTTCGTAACCCTCCATGCGTACTTCGTGCGACCGAATGATAGCCTCGAGACCGTTGTTCTCGCAGAAGCGCTTGGTGATGTCGGGTCCGAATTGCAGACCGACACCGCGCTTGCTGGGTCCACGGCCTGGGTTCGTCTGCGGGTCGGTCCAAAGCATCTCCATCATGAGCCCAGACTGTCCCGGTTGACGCTGCTTGAATCGGTCAAGCTTTCGCACGTCATCTAACGTGACCTTGTCGTCAGAGAAGAGGCCACCGTGAAGCACAAAGTACTTCTTGCCGATGAGAGTGGCCAGAGGAAGCGCGGAGAAAGACTCCGAGAACAGCTTAAAGACCCGCTCGGTGTATTTCGCCCTGCATTCACCCTCGAAACCGTACATCCTGTTCATGTCGTCGGTCTCGTGGTTTCCGCGATTGAGGAAGAAACTATCGGGGTATAGCCACTTGTAGGCGTATAGCAGCAAGGCGATCTCGGTGGACCAAGAGCCTCGGTCGACGAAGTCGCCGTTGAAGAGGAACGCGTTCTTTTCGGAGGGCTTGCCGGCAAGGTTGAAGATGTTCATTAGATCGAAGAATTGGCCTAGCATTGTCAGTACGCAGTAGATCCACACCTTCTGCCTGGGACCTACCGTGAGTATCACCACAGACGGTGATCTCTTTTCCATCTGCGATATCGTGCTCGACCATGGTGGGCTCCTTCTTGACGATGTCCATGACTGCGATAATGATCTGGTAGACGTACTTCTTGGCCAGCTTCTTTCCGTTCTTGAATCGCTCAATCATGTCTTCGACAAACTCCAGTGTCATCTTGTCTCCCAGCTTTGCGCCATCGTATGAGGGGTCTACGGCCATGTGTTCCAAGTCTAGCCCCTCTGCTGCCGACGGCGCATCTTCGACCTCGATGGCTTTGAGGAAGGCGTCTCGCTTGACGACCTTGTCGCACTCGGCCATGCGCAGCTTTGCATTGGCATCGTTGGGGGCTTTCTTGACGACGAGCTTCCAGTCGCGGAGCGCTTCACGGTGCTTGAGGATGGCGGTATTCGCTGAGGCGCGGCGGTAGTATGCCTGGTGCTGCGATGAGCGTCATGATGACGATGTGAGTTTGCGACAATAGTACCTTGACGTTGTTTGGGTCCAATTCGATCGCCGTGTCGGCGTCTTGTATAGCGTATCCATACTGTTCAAGCTTGATGTATGTCTGGGGGATAGATTAGTAGATGCTCGGGAGGCGCAGGTGGGCTGTGTACTTGTGCGCGGTTAGTGTAGAACGAGGGCTCTGCATTGTAGACCTCTATGGCTTTGGTGTAGAAGTCAAGGGCCTTGTCCCATTCCTGGTTCCTGAAGGCATTGTTGCCCTGGTCCTTGAGCTTGGTGGCTTCGTCGGTCGGGGCACCCATGATGTATCGACGCAGTGCGGGACAAGCTGAGTTATGCGAGGCACGCGGGCGGCGGGTGTAGTTGCAGAAGGCGCGACGGGCTGGTGCACCTGTTGATTGACGGGAGGGAAGTTGCGTCCCTGCGCGTTAAGAGATTTGAATAGCACACCAGTGACGTACGGCAACAAAATGAAGGTGACTTGTCGCCCGCACTGCCCGCCGAAAGTTATCAAACGAGTCTGTCCCGCCATCGCCTGGCCTTGCCGCTAAACGCCTCCACCAACGCCCAACCAACCAGAGACCTCGGCTCCGACTAGACATCATGGCGCGCAAGGGTAGGGCAACGGTCAAGACACCTAAAGACCGCTACATCACCGTCGACTCTGATGGCGACGAAGTCGAGCCTGATGTCACACCACCTCGCGCTACTACACGCCCCCGAGGAAATAGCAGGGCAAACGAGGAGCCATACTTTGCGCATGAGTTGGAGAATGTCGATCCCGTAGCCTCGCGTGAGCGACTAAACCTCTCTAAAGCGGTGCTCGAGTCAGGTCCAGAGCCAGAGCGCCGACAGCCTCGCCAAGCTTCCGGAACCGTGGAACAAAGTAGGACACTTGCGGACGCTCTGTTTCCTGTCAGCTTCGACAACGACCTCCGTCCTCCCATCGAGTATTTCGGATCGCCTACATCCATCTTCGGCAACCAGACTCCGCTTCACCATCAACAGCTTCTACAGCAGCCCCATCCTCCCCCTCAGAATCCTCCTACACGTCCGCGCGCTGCAGGTCGAGGTCGCGACACCTCTTCTCTAGACGCCAATCTCCCTGGTCGTACTGATCGCTCCGCTGTCACACCCAAAACCCGCCATCAGCCAGGTCAGCAGCCACCCGCGATCCCTCGTCCCAACGTCGAGAAATCCGAGATGGCACAGAACATGATCCAGGGCGGTGCGCACATACCGCCGGGCCAGCAGCGCAACATGCGCGCCTGCATGGTCTGCTCCATTGTCCGAACCCAGAATCAGTTCCTCACCCAGGGCTGCCCCAACTGCGAAGAGATCATCGAGCTCGCCGGCAACCCCGAGCAGATCAACGACTGCACATCACAGGTTTTCGAAGGCCTCATCACTGTCGCGGATACATCAAGGAGCTGGGTTGCCAGATACCAGCGTCTTGAGGGCTACGTGCCAGGTGTTTACGCGACTCAGGTCGAGGGCATTCTCCCGGAAGACGTGATCGGCGCGGTGGAGAGCGCGGGTATCAACTACGTGCCTAGGGATGGCAGTGAGCAGGACATGCTTCCTAAGGACTAAATGGAGGATCGTCCAAGGATAGGAGCAGAAACATTTGTCGGACGCGGCGTATGAGAAGGAGAGGAATACCTGCATTGCATCTTCAGCGACGGAGTTACGGTAAAAGCGCATCTACGGGTGGCTTGATAAGATGACACAACAGCTTGAGGAATTGATCTCATTACAGCATGGAGCACAACGTGACTGGTATCCGCGTGTATATTTCTGGTGTTATACTGATGTTATCGCGTCAGACAGCACAAGTAGCTCGCTAACAAGCTCAATTCATACTATACAAGTTCCGGTTTCCTATCCCTTTCAGCCACGTGCGTCTCATTCATTGAACCTCCACAAGTGCCAAATGGCTATCCGCAGCTGGCCGGATGATCAGAATTGGATGTCCCAGCGCCACTGGTTGTTTGTATCTGGGTCGTTGGAAGGAGGGACGGGACTATCTGTAGGTGCGCTTCCTGGCATAGTGATAGAAAAGCTTACAGCCTCGAAAGCATCTAGTGGAGGCAGTGTGTGCGGCAGACTGGCTACACGTTCGACAGGTCCAATCTCCGGAGAAGGGGTTGGTGGCAGAACAACCGAAGTTGCTTCCGCAATTTCCTGTTCTACCAAAGTAGACACGGTCGCTGTGGTTTCAGGTTGCGTCTCCGGCACTGGGACGGCCAGTCTCGTTGTCCTTTGCCGGCGCACCTGTTCCTCCGTGAGGACACGAGGCTCGTTCCGTGGACGTGCAACATCTCTTCTCACCACGCCAGGCCTGAGATGAGAAGCAACGTAGTCCTCACCATGGCTAGCGATGTGATTGTGTGCAGGTGGAAGAAATAATTCCACAGACGATGAGTGTCTGATTCTATTCATGCGGGCAACGGCTGTTTCCGACCCAGTACCGCCCGGAAGAGTCGGTCGTTGACCAGAGACATATGGAGGGGGTGGGTTGACGACAGAGTCTGCTCTTCGGCCAGCTTGGTCGCTCGGGTCTCCGTAGAGCGAATCAGCGCTGACGATACTCAAATATCTGTTGGAGGTATGTCGCGTTTGGTATGGACGAGCATTAGAAAGCTACGGTGAGTCTGGAACGTCGAGGAAGATGCTGCAGAGGTCTGGCTCGCATCTAGTTCGGCGACCAATCCTATTGAATCCAGTTCCCAAAGGCCCGGGGTGAAAGTCGCTGGAGAGCTTTGGTACAACAATTTGACACCGGAGTCGTTGCCTTGTGATAGTGCTTCCGCGGTCTTCTTCATCTGCTCCTCTGTTGCGTAACCCATAACATGATTTGGATCGGAGTAGTGAGATATCGTTTCGCGCCGGGATATCTTATTCTTAGATGGAGGAGTCCACAAACTCCGTTGGTAGTTTCTGCTATTCGATCTTCCAGCCCAACGGCGTGTGTTGATCGCTTGAGGGTGTAGCGTTTCTGTGATCGTTGATAACATTCAGATTTTTATCGGAGACATCAGAACTCACTAGCTTTGTCGTTCCCATCGTTGAACAGACAACGAGGAAACCCACTGATGGAATGCTGCTGCGTAGCATTCAGATAGAGATATATCTCGACATCAGAGAGTTTGTTGCGCAATTCAATTCTCATCTTGCGCATCGGGAATTTGCCCTGATTGATCATGGATCCAACGATATCTGGGCTTAGCTCCCGTGATTCGTGCTTGCCATGCATACCTCTCTCTCGTACGAGGAAGAATGGGTTTTTGTCGCGATAGGACTGAGTGCGAATGAGCTTTCCCAACTCCTGCATCTCGAGAGAGCCATCTGCGAAACGGCAGTACAAGCGACCTGTAATCTTTGCGTCAGAGAGCAAGAGTATCACTCTTCCAATACAACGTACCTGAGGCGACCGCTGTATTCAGTTTAAGCGGCTGTATTCGCTCAACTTCAAAGTAGAGACAAGTAGCCACGAGTTGAAATGCTATGTTCGAAATGCGGGGGTCCTCTGAAACCTTTCTCGCTACCTCATCTCGAAGCGGTTGAAGGGCCTCGACATCATCGATACTCGGCAGATCGCTGTCGAGCTTGACGTTGTACCGTATAAACCTGGATGACGAATCTTGGGGGATGAGAGGCCTGATATAGTCATCCCAGGTCTTCTCGCAGTCCAGAGCGTCTGCGATATGATCTGTGGCAATCTTCAGAAGCATCTTCCCGTTACGGATCAGACCACGTTTCGATATAGGGCTCTTCAATGATTTTTCGTCTTGATCTGCAGCCAGCCCCGTGCCAAGAGACAGCATGATGTCAGGATGCGTGATTGGACCCCTACTCCAGATCAGCTTCCATTCGGTATCAGCGATACGAATCGGATTGTTGTGATAAAGTGCGCCGTCCATGTATATCTGCTTGGACGATTCGTGGACATAGGGTCGAAAATATGTTGGTGCTGCGGACGTTGCTCGTGCCCTGTTGCCGTTAGATGTCATGTCTGTAGACAGGCCACAAAAGCTTACGCTTCCCAAGTCTTCAACTCGTTTTCGATGCTCTCAGGCCTCTGGAATTGATATGACACTACATGACAAGTTATTATTGAGTCACAATCTAGATTCATCTAGACTTACGCTTCTCTTCGCAGCGGCGATTATAGTTTGCCAGGACTACTGGCGACGACGATGAGGAGGTGGTCGTGACAGCGACTTTGATTGGAGAGGTCCAGTGTTGATCCAGACGCTGACCTCCAAAGAGGTATTGGTCTTCTGTGAAAGCGGTCTGTAAAGCTTCCTGCAAAGGCGTGGTCTCATATTTGGAATGATTGATGTTGTCGACGAGCCACCCGATCAGAGGTACGTTGCTACCAAATCGACGAGTGAATGCTTTGTCACAAAGCTCTTTAAACTTATTGATGCAGGTTTCCACGCTCCAATTGCAACTCGCAAGACTCAGAGCGACAAGTCCACCAGTACTATAGACATGATTAGCAGCAGTGTCTGTACAAGAGATCACAAACATTTACCTCGTTCCCACAATGAGATCGATGAGATTTTGAATACGCAATTGACCCCCAAGGGCAGTTTCTATGCCTTGTAGGATCTCCAGCTCAACGATACCACGAATGCCGCCACTATGCCGTGTCAGCTTACGCCGATTCGGTCAAGGGGAATGCCTTACCCATCCAGTGTTAGGACACGGACCCCTGCCGACTCGGGCTTGAAGTGTATTCTCCAGGGCTGATATGCGCGAGCAACACGAATATCCAGAGGACATTTCTGTATGTCCACCTCCGTCTTACTGTGGTGCCGACCGTAAGTCTTGACACATGGGGTGCATATTACGTGACCACACGGTAAAGAATGTTCCGGAGGCTCCGAAAGGCAGCAGAAGCACACCGAGTGACTGCTGTAACCTTGTGACTTGTCATCTCCAGCGACGTGACTGTAGAACCAGGTCATCACGTCGTTTCGGTGAATCTCAGCAGCAACTTGCATCTCATCATCGCCCGGCGTCTTGTTTCGTTTGAGGCGCTCGAGGAGCTCATCGAGCCTATAGTAGGAGTTGCTGATGAACTCCTCATGAAGTGTCTCGTAAGTCCAGCGGGATATGTATTCTCCGACCGCAATGATCTTTCCGTTCGCAGTCTGATGCCCTTTCGAACCGTGGCCACTCTTCACATTGACACAACGCAAACCTGCGACCGACTGCACGTACTCGCAAGGCCAATGACTGTCGCAAAAATTCTCCAAGGCTGCGTCAAGATGTACCAAGTAGAGTGGGAAGATATCCCGTGCAGTACCTATGATTCGTCAGTTCACCATCCTACGTACCGAGTTCAAAGTCCCACCTCGTGTCTTCTGGCGCGCACAATCCAACATGATGCACGAAGCTACCATGTAGCTTAGCTCTTGGAATATCTGCTGGGTATCCGCCTTATTACGCCAGACATGCATGATTCTTATTGCCAATTTCAGTATGTTGCCACCGAAGTCTAGCGGAATCGGGCTGTTCGAGAATGAGGCCTGTACAAAGTCGAAGGGGCGGTCAAGGGAGGCGGCGAAGTGATCGAATGCGCATTGTAAATACGACTGAAGCTCCTCAGCGTCGAGGAGCATACGAAGCTCGGTCTTCCGGTCTCTTGCCATCTCACAGGCAACGGTGATGTTGGTGTGGAGGCTTCTGATCTGATCCTGGACTAAAGGAGGGCGCTCCTTCGTCGGTATACGGACCACCTAAGCATGTTAGCGAACGTCTCTGCACTATTACTGATACCCTCACCCTGATTGTGGTATAGTATGATTGGATTAGCTGCTCCACAGTCTCGATTTGTCGCTGTCGTTCGCGCCAAAACTGTGCGTACTTCTTGAAAACTGCGTTCTTGAAGACTGTGCGTGACAGAGATTCGAGGACGGAAGCAGTAGCGACGTCTGAGTCCCACTGAAGCTCGTCAATGTCGAGGTCAGACGCATTGAGTGCTATGATGACATGCGGTAGGACAGGTTGGTTGGAAGACATCTCGAGAGCTGCTGCTGCCCAAGTAACGAGCTGCTCTAACACGCTTTCTATGACGCTTTGAGAGGTCAGTTGCAGTTCAGATCTTGAATGAAATGGCTACTAACCGTGGATTCTTGAGTACGAAGACAATCACATCGGAGAATGTGTACAACAGCCGTGGATATAGATTGGTGACTGCAAACTCTCGGCTACGCAGACTGTTCGTATCTGCCCACCCAAGTTCACGCTCAGAGATAGGCTGTGGTAGGTTGGTGTTTGCCCCGTTTGTCTTCTTTAGCTGCCGTCTGACTTTGGCGCTTATTGGTTCACGTTCACCGCCGGAAAGACCTTCGCAGTCAGCAAAGAATATGGGTGCCTCAGTAATTGCCGTGACCGGATCAGCGTAGAGATGAACGTCCTCGGAGGTAGGCTCAATTACTCCCGTACCGCCTACGACTGGCGTTGGCCAGGCCTCGTCACCAGTCAATCGCAGGTCGATCAACAGTTTTATCAAAGAGCTCTTTCCAGCACCTGATTGTCCGACAAAAGACACCAAGTTAGGAATTCTGCCATCTCTCCCACTATGTGCGCCCTTTGCCTTCCATTCCTCTACCGTAGCCGAGAGCAAGTAATCGTAGCGACCGTAGTCTTTGAAGATTGGAACTTCTCCGCCTTGCGGACGCTCAATTCCTAAAGCAGTGACATTTAGCAGAGTACGAGACAAGGACGCGCAGACACGCAGACACTTACCGAACCAAGCTGTCTGTGCATCGTCCTCGTGTAATTGTGTTAAGGTTTGGATGTTATTCGTTGGTAGGAGAACATTTCGAATCTTCTTAGCTAGCGCAAGTTCGGTTTTCTCATGCCTAGCCTTTCCTGGTGCAAGTCGTTGCTTTCGATGAGGTGCTTGAAGTGGCCAGCACGTTGGACAATAGTTGATATTACAGATGTTACAATAAGCAAGGTCAGCGTCTTGCTTCTCGCAGGCGTCGCATTGCTCCTCCGCGATTGTAGGGGGGAAGGAGTTGACTCGACTGGTCGGTTCACGTGAAGAGTCTCGCGGAGCCCTTTTGAGGTCAGCGCCACGAGCGTGTGTTCCAGATGTAGTGATAAATACTTCAAACCCTCTTCGGTGAGCCCTCTACCTTTTCCGCGGTCATGCTGCATTGTGTTGGCCACTCTCGAGATGTCCTCCGCAGGCGGCGGCCGGATGAGCACCGCGGACGATACAGGCTGCGGCTCAGGTCCTTATGACGAGTGACGCGTGGTCGATGCGGGGACACACTTCAGCCTTGTCCGAGCTGAGCTCGGCCATGCCGTCCTCGCAGATTGAGCGACCAGGCTGAGGCCGCATGGCTATCTGATATGGTGGACGAACAATGAGTGGCGCGCCTGCCCAGGTGGTTTTGACTTGATGGCATGGTGTGCATCCTACGGCCAGTTTCATGATCTTGGAGCGTTTGCTCAAGCACATTTTATAGCTGTTCATCTCGATGCTCGTAGGATTTGTCTTTGAGTAAAGTCGCGTAAGAAGGCACCATAGCGGTTATTGGCGCATGCATGCATGGCGGTTTTGTCAGCGCGTAGTCTCTACCGCACATTGGGCCTGCCAGAATAAAGCGTGTGGGGATGACGCGGGCAGACGATCGCCAGTTCCCTGTTTTAACATGCATATCTATTCCTGGCCCTCAACTTCCAATGAACAGAAGTATTAAGGGCATTTGCGACAACCCCGCTCAGCAGAATACAAGCAAGCAATCGGCAGGTGAGTGATCAAGTTTTCGAATACTTGCGCGCTGTGTAACAAGCACAACCATAAGTTCTTCTTCTCTTTTGCTTGCAAGGAAAGGGTGCTTGGCGTAAGTGCTGCCCGCGGGCGATAGCATGCACTGTGCCGACCACTAGCGTGGTTTCCAATTTGCTTTTGCTAGCATATCACTGCCTCCTCTCAAGTTCGTCTTACTTGTTACCTCGAGCGCCTTAGCCGCCTTGGCCCAGTATCTCTTGCATGCGCAGCTTACTATCTAGTCATTACAAGGCTCTAACTCGCAGCATTTCAGCCTCCACATGACGTATTCCCAAGGAGGCTGAAACCTGTCACGCGGGGAACCGACCTTTCAATACTGAGCGCCAAGCCTACTGTCCAGGGAGTTGATGGCGCGTGTGTGTAGTAGCTCAAATATCTCTTTTGACCGCTCCGGGTACCAATGTTTGACAAACCAAGAATACAGATCAACAAGTCAAGTTCATAGATTCTACGGTACTTTGACATGTTACGTTTCAACATATCCGCTGCACTTTGATTAACTCTACGCTGCCTGCCCACTACTCTCCAACCAAACAACACTCCTCGGACTACCCACGCTCATCTCCCCAACGCCCACCGTACTACTCCTCACATCCGGTACAACCATAACACTCTCCCCATAACTCAAATAATCGATCTCGCAGTTCAAGATCTCCGCCTCCGTAGTATTTGACTTCCCCTTCTCTTCCTCCTTCGGCTTGATCTTCGCGCGAATGTCTACATTCGGCAGCAGTGTATTCCCTGACTTGAGCGGAATGAGCATAATAGGCCATTCGTGCTCTTCATCTTCCTTGGCAGTAAAGTGCGCACGTCGTTGACCGGCGACTAGCCAAACTTCGGGATTTGCGTCGATGGTGTAGACGAAGTCTATGGGCTCACTGACTTCGCTGAGGTTGGCGGCGGAGAGAAGGCTGGACGGCGAGGCCCAGCGGCGGGTATGCGAGATGCGAAGGGTGGTCATAATAGGCTGGCCGACGGTTGCGATTGTCGATTGTGAGGATGAACGGGGTGAGTTTAAAGATAGTGAGGCTGTGTGCAAGATGTGAGTCTGAGGTATGGAGACTGTGATGACCATCCGGCGGGGTGGGTTTGGCGATAGTGGAGCGATCGGTTGCTGCGTCGTGTCGGCAGCGTCATCTTCGGTGAACAGGATGGTTCGGTGTTTCTATCAAGATATTAGTATGTACAGTCCACTCGAAGAATACTAGGACTTACTTCATGCCACTTCTGCAGCCAGATCTGCGTGTCATCACGGACGACCAGCGGTAGGCTTTCCAAACAGTCTGCCCACCCAACCTCCTCGAACGCACCTAGGTCGAGCCTCTGCAGTAACGCGATCTTTTCGTATTGCGGTGGCAGGATGTGTTGCTCCAGTTGACTAGCAAAATGGTCGGTAAGCAAACGAGCCAGTCGATGAACTGGACTGTCTTCCACAGCCTCAGCAAACATCACGCGCACTCGTTCAAGAACGTCTTCGTTCAAGCACCTGTACTCAACAGCCAATGATAGACTGCCGGTGGTAGAAATCCGACTTTGTCGCTTCTTGGCAGCGTCCATCGTTTTTTTGGTGACTTTGTATGTCACTGCGACAGGCTGCTTCGGGAAAACATGAACAGCCTCTTTCGGACGCCTTGGCGCATGGACGTCGAACTCTTCTGATCCTTCTAATGCGACATCTAGAAGCTTCAGCGGCACATGATTGGCGGTCTTGATGTTGAACTTCGAAAACAGTGATTTGCTCTTGAAGTGGTCGTGAACGTTGACGTCTAGAGGCAGCTCAACGGGAATAATGAAGGTCGAGGTATACTGGAACTGTCCCTTGGCGGTGAAATAGTCGACGTCGATCTTGACAGTAAGGTCTTGCAATATTGTCTCCATATCGTAAGGCACCTTCAACGTCGCTGTAGTTTCGGCTGGCATGGCACCAATAGCGATGACTCCCGGCGTTGGCTTACTCTCATCGATCTTTATGTCTCCTGAAGCCACGCTTGCATTTGCGGTTCGCAGCCGTAAACCTGCAGAGGCAGACTTTAGCCGAACTTCTGCGCGCGTAATCTCATTCCAGCCAGCTGAGCACTCGACTTCTATGTGCCGCGGCTTGTCGATGTGAATGAAGTGCGAGAGATATATTCGGGCTTGGAAGGATTCGCTACGCGGGAAGCACAGTATCCGAGCTTTCTTCGCGGCCTTGAGAGAATGCGCAGAGACCGAGGTGATGATACCGAGTGGAGTTGTCGCCTCAGCCTTTTGGAAAGGTTCGTGTACGAAGACGATACGCTTTGCTTCTAGGACAACTCTGTCAACCATGTACGGTCCGATCGTGTTCACGTTGCAGCCGATCCACATGCGATTCAAGCCCTTCTTCAACTGTATGGCTCCTGTCTCTTCGAGCCATATGTCCTTGGCTTGATTCGAGACTGCGCTGACCAATCGGATTTTGGCTGCGCGTATTTCAATCTCGTCTTCGAGATGGTGTCTGAATTGAAGGCGTAACTGAAACCCATCTTTATCATCGTAGTGTCGAACGTACGGCTCTACAGAGATGTCGCCGAAGTACTTCGGCATTTGGACCGTGACATCGTAGGGTAGCTGTTGCGAATAGCTGATGAGTTCATGGAATACATCAGTAGTGTCCACTTTGTCGTCGTTCAGCCAGACACCAGGCATGCCACCTGCGTCGGTTGTACTGGCTCGTTTCGAGGCACTCTTGAACGCCATTCGGCTCGCCGCAGACTTGGCTAAGAGATCAAGTACCGTCCGCACATATTCATCTTTTCGGTTGAGTTTCTTGAGGCAGCGTGCATGCATCTTGAGCATGGTAGTCTCGACCGTATTCCATCTGCTCTCCGCAAAGTACGATGCCATGCGTCCAAAGTACATGGCGGCTGCCGCGAAGTCACCGAGTTCACTATAGTAATATCAGTATTGGGCCTGATGTAATCTGAGAAGTGGCAAACATACAACCTGAGGGCAGCCAGATCCCCGAGCACGCTTTCTGCTGACTTGGTCTGGCCTGCGGCCATATAGTGCTTGACAATGAGATCACTCAAAGCCTGTAAAAGTTAGCAGCTTCATGCGGGGTTATATCATGTCTTCTGACCTCATAGAATTGTCGGAATTGCTTGATGGATGTCATCGCAGTGACCAGCGCTGCGGCAGATATACCGAGACGTGACTTCGAAGCTTCCCCTTCCGTTTCGGTACGAGATTGGTTCTGCTCCGATTCATCCTCTTCCTCTTCCTCGTCTTCTAGATCAACCTCAGTGAGTTCTTCTTTAGCACTCAGAGATGCCAATATAGCATTCCAGCCAATATTCCAGCCCATGCTCTTGCCTGCATGTTCGAGCAAACGTCGCTGAATTGCGAGCAGCTGCGCTCTGGTACCAGCCAGCTCCTGCAATCCGTTCTTCGCAGAAGGGATTGTGCTCTGTTGGCCAGGTAGTGGTCGATCGTGATACTGGCCATTCTCAAATACGACTTGTGCATTGGCTGCAGGTTGTGAGTATGGCATGTCTGATACTGGTCGCCCATGATTCAGAGATGTCGATCTGGATGGATGAATCATGGACTTCTGTTCTGAGACCTTCATCTTTTGTTCTTTGTTGCGGCCACCAAACGAAAGACTCTTGCCGGAAGAGCCTGCCGATAGGTTTCCAGAGGACTTCGAAAATGGAAGAGATCCTGTAGATGTTTCACGCAAGACCTGTTCCAGCGCAGCAAAAGTCCACGAACGAACGATGTTCTCGACGAGATGATCAGGAAATGTGGTATCGTGAGCTTTCGCACTACAGCGGGTTAGTGCTGTGGCTTGAATGGGTGTAGATGGACTTACCCGTGAATTAGATCATCTCGCAAGAGCCGCCCAGCAAAGGTAATGAAGTTCAATGCACGCGAGCAGAGTTCAGCGAGAGAGAACAGATCCTCTGAATCGTTCCCTTGGCCGCCCGACTTCATACCAATAGCGCTGTCATCAGCCGAGCGCTGTATCACGCCGGCATTCGGTCGAGGTTGTAGTTTAGCTGCGAGGTCGGAACGTGCTGAGACTGAGTTTCCAAGCCTCAAGAGCAAGAACATTTGGCGAGCGAAGATGTAGAGCCTGAAGTCGAAGATCGAAATGTTGTTTGCAAGGATGAGACCGCGATAGTCTTTCTTCAAAGCGTTGATCGGCCTATCATCGTGTATGGATGGTCCTGATCCATCATTACCATCCTGCTGTGCGATCTCTGCTGCTGTCTGATATATGTCGTTTGAATAGCTAAGCAAAACGCTTCCTTGCGCGTCTTCGCTCGACTGATCACGTATGACGCTGTCAAGACCGATGGAAAGCTCATCATAGCCAAGCAGCGCATCTTCAACAAGACCTACGCTCTCGAAGCCTCTTGCCAACCCTTCCTTCAAGATGAAGAATGTGTTGAAGTTCCAACCAGGAAATGAGCGCTGAGCGTCGTTCTTGCGAATATCTTCTTCATACTGGCTCACCCGGAGGTCAAACGAAAGAAGGATCAATACCTTGAACTTAGCGATAACATCAGCCCAAGCACGTTCTTGTTCTTGGGGGCTCTCGGTAATAGCAGGGGTGGCGGCAGGTGCAGCAGCTGGAAGCATGTGCTGTGGAACTCTCTCTTTTGGCACTCGTATTTGAGCTACCCGGTCGGGTGCCGATTTTGATGAGACATTGAAGTCGGCGCGAAGCTTTTCCAGTAAGGTCGTCGTCCCGCGCGTCCATCTAGATGCTGCTCCAGACTTCTCCTTCTCACCGGTTGTAGTATTAGAGGATCCACGAGGCTGGCTTGCTGCCGGCGTCTCGGGCACTACGACATGTAGAATCAACCATTCGTACGCATCATGATTTTCCTGCGTATTCGCCGTACTGCTTTGAGAAGGTGGGGTGTGTTCCTTCACCCACTCGCGGACCTGCTTACGGGCAGTTGCCTTGTAAGTCTCTGAATCGTCGCACCTCAAAAGGTAGACCTTCAAATAAGGTGTTTGGCGCAATCCTGGGATCTGATGCCGTCTCTCTTTCTCTTTGTTAACCGGCCTGAAGATCTCATCCGTGTTCCTATTGGGCGTACCTTGGCCAGGTGCTGAAGTCGACGAAGCCGCACTTGCAGCCTGTGCTGATTCTTTACTGGGCACGAGATCAACATGTAATGAGTCGATAGATCTTAGTGGCCGTGTAGGAGCCTTCCAGTGCAAGTTACGAAGAGGCAATCGCGCAGCCAAATCTTCTTGTATCAATGAAAAGACTCCAGAAGGGTCATGGTACTCGACTGTGAAGTATGAGTATAGGGGTGTTGAAGTTGCAGGGGTGCATACCCGTCACTTTAGAGCTCGAGAGCCCGTCCATCACCGTAGGTTCGGCCGGAGTCTGCCTAGAACCATCCTCTGTGGCACCCAGGGCTGGCGCACCATTTCCAGCCACACTCATGAAACGTGCACGATGGAATTATCGGTATAACGGCGGATTATGTGATAGACGACGTTTGCTTGAGTGCGCAGGTAATGATGCCGTTGCGAGATGTACGTTGCGCATTCGGCGGCTTCACCGCTAGCCCGGACTAGGCCAAATCCGGTGAAGTCTCGTCAAAGGCCTCCGCCACATCACGTGTGAGCGTCTTTCCATCAACCAGTCGCTGCGCAAGTCTCCCACCATCTGCTCATCACCGGTCAACAGCCGTACGGTCTCGCTTCACCCTGCTACCGATGGGCAGATGCGCCCATTCAGCTCTGTGCTATGCCTTGTGGAGTCGTGTCAATGCCTCAGCTGAGCGTCGCATTCATCGCATTGGCCTTTCCGTGAGGGGCCTGGAGTTTGCGCCATTTGGACGTGTTGTCGTGAGCTCTGTCTCATAAATCCCATGTCGTGGCCAATGTGTCGAAGGGTAAACATGCTAGCGATTCTATCTGGACGTATCTGAAGCCTGAACGTATATTGTCCTCGTCCCTTATTGTGCAGCAACGGCTCCTTGCCTCTCTGGCTTTCGGACAGCTTGTCTCATCAATTACACGAATCAAGTCATCCATCGGTTTATCGCCGCGACATCGTACTCATCGTTCTCAAGATGGGAATGGGAGAATACTCACCTGGCAGCATTTGGTTCTATGCACCAAACAAAGCCGCGCCCATACTCTTCATCATCCTCTTCTCCATCTCCGGAGCGCTACATGCGTGGCAGACAATGTAAACATCTCGACAGTCTCAGTCGTGCACTACTGATATCTCTCAGCAAGCACAAATCATGGCGAACAACAGTCCTCCTGCCATGGGCTGCTCTTCTGATGATCAGCGGCTTCGCAGTGCGTCTCGCAGGCGCGTACGACACTGACAATCTAGGCTACCTTATAGCCTCGACCGTTCTTATGATGTCCGGGCCGCCGGTATACGCGCTCATCAACTACTTCATACTGTCACGACTGCTCTACTACATACCCTACCTGGCCCCTCTTCACCCAGGGCGGGTAGCAACAACCTTCATTGGCCTCGATGGCGTATGCGAGATCCTGATCGGACAGGGTGCATGGCGCATGGCCAACTCCAGCTCTACCGATGCAGAACGTCAACTCGGCTCAGATCTCGTCACCGCATCGCTTTGTCTCCAGGCAGCACTCTTCGGCGCCTTTGGTCTTCTCGCTGCACAATTCCATCGGCGCGCCAACAAAGCTGGGGTACTAAAGCAGGATCTACGCGTCGTACTATACGTCATGTACGTGAGTGCGACTATCGTTACCATACGCTGCATATATCGCCTCGTGGAATACATCCTCGGTTGGGAGTCCTCCATATATCAGAACGAAATATACTTCTGGATCTTCGAAGCTGTCATTATGTTTCTCAACACCGTTTTACTCAATCTGTGGCATCCGGGTAAACGACTACCTCCTTCCAACTCGGTGTTCTTGGCTCGCGATGGCGTGACTGAACGGAAAGGACCAGGCTGGGGTGATGACAGACCGTGGATCATTACCATCTTCGACCCTTTTGATATCTGGGGTCTGTTCAAGGGGAATGATAAGAAGACACAGTTCTGGGATATGAGCGATGCGGAGTTAGAGGCGGCTCGGGCAGAAAAGAAGAAGAACAAGCGAGGAGTAGTGAAGGGCTTGGTAGACCCTTTTCATCTTTGGGGTGAGAGGGGATACATTGGCAGGTATCTCAAGAAGGACAAAGGTGGCAGCGCGAAAAGTAACGAGGGTGCAGTACAGCTCATACACGCCGGCCAGCAGAAGTACAATGGTAAGAACGCGAATGATGCAGTCTGATGATGGGTGTGGATGACAATCAGATCTATGGAATCTTCTCCTTACCCATCTATTGTTCTTCCTATTGTCGCTGGTCATCTCATTCTTTCATCTTACGCACTTCTTGTCCATCCTCGTAGTCTCCAGAACACCCTTTCGTTGAAGCAAATATTGAATAGTTTCCATCAAGCAATCAATCAGTCTGTTATAACTACTCCCTTACAGACCCGCCATGACAAGAAAGATACTACACCGCGCTAGCAGTTCAGAAACTATGCCCAACAAAATGTTCTACCAGATATTCGTTCCCTCAGTCCTTCTCGTCCTCATTGCTGCCATCGCGGCATTACACCACTACAGGCCAAAAGTCTTCCCCGGTCTATGGAACATCCTACGCAACGCAGTAGTACGGCTTTACACTTACGTTCAACAGCGGTGGGCCCAACGAACGTCACAAGGACAGCAAGCCAGCAACGTTGCGAATGCGCCCAATGCACAACCCGTTAATCCCTCGACACAGCCGCCTCCAGCGGTGGCTTCATCACAACCGACCTCCAACGCTGGGCCCCCCGCAACGAACCAGTCGCTCCCGAGAGATGGCATCGAGCTTCAGAGACGCGCGGATACTGGGGACGCATCAGATCTGTTGCCTTTCGACCCTCTAACTACAAATGTGCCGGTACATTATCCACATCCACTAGATCGGATTTTGGAAGCGGAAGACTCGTCTGAGAGAACAGGTACGAGTTCGACCAACCATCTCGACATTGGAAAGTGGCGAGATTTCTAACCCAAGCAGTGAGATGACGAGAATGAGTAGGCGGAGGAAGAGGGTCATATTGACGTGGACGACCTCTTTGGGATGTAGTCTCGGCAAGACATGAAGCCGAAGAGAACGCGTATGGAGCTTACAGCATGGAGGCGGTTGTACGTAGACATCTTTGACTATTGGCGGAAATACCAAATAGCGGCATGATGAGTCAAAAGTGTTCATGCATGTGACGATGCGCGACTTGCGACTTAGTGATTCCAGGCGCTGAAGCTATTACGCGGCAGGCACTACGCGTCCTGTCAGGCCCCGGGTGTCGTCACCATCTAGTCAAACGCGAAATCGGTTTTCACCATCACTAACCAGAAGCGATTTTGTGAGAGATGCAATAGACGTTAAAAATTCATGATAATGCTATGCTTCTATGTAAGCAACAGACCTACTTCCAGGTAGGTTGGTGAATATGCAAAACCCTTAACCGAGAGGTTGTAATCCATGCCACTCTTGATAACGCCAACGATGCACGTATGCATTGTAAAAAAGTCATTACGCTGGACAGGTATTAGGAAAATTGTAGTCCGCACATCAGAAGCCGTTGAAGCCCATGAGGATGCCCGCACCCGCGACCGCAGCACCGCCAACCCATGGGTTTGCAGTTGCGGCCGGCATGGCAGCGCCGGTAGAGGTCAGGATTCCACCGCCACCAGTAATGTTGGGCCCATCGATTCTGGGTCCGCCAGTGCCGACAGCTGCAGTAGACACTGCGTTGGGAACACCTGTAGCGTTGGGTACGCCGTCAGAGCCTTCTTGGATCTCCTGAACGTTTTCTGAGGTGGCGTTGAAGTTTGTCTGGGCAAGGGAGATTTCGTTGTTCTCAAGGTCGTAGACAACGTATGCGGATCGTAGGAAAGTATCGCCGAGAACGGCGACAGAGGAGCCCGCGGGCCCAATGCCAAGTATGCAGACGGGCTGTCCACGACTAACGGCAGCAACTATGACAAGCTCGTTGAGTGGGACAGAGATCGTGACACCGGAGAAGTTGAATTCAAGCGAGCCTTCCTGATTCGCAAGGTCGCAGTCGACAGTGGCTGCGCCCTGCGAAGGACGGTACTGGGCGCCGAAGGTCTGGTACAGAGCGCTCGCGACATTATCGGGAAGATACATCAAGGAGGATCCTGAGTCAAGCAGGACCGGTACGTTGGAGTCGTTGAAGATAGAACCGTTCTCGCCGTTCTGTCCCATACCAGTTAGAGCGATGATGAATTCGGCATATTGTCCACGCTCTGGGATAATTGGTAGTGTCTGTAGTTCACCCGAGTACTTGTCGGTGTCTACGCCTCCAAAGAGAATGCTTCCGGTCGACGCATCCAGGTCGTTCAGCCATAGCGAGTATGCGTTTGAATTGATAGTACCGTCGTCCTTTAGTTTTTGAGGCAAGTTGGGGTATGGTTCTAATCCGGCGCGTCCTACGGCAACTTCATTGATGGTGTAGCCAATTCCGAGGATACCTTCCGGTGAGCTCGATACGTAGCCGATACCGAACTGCAGGTCTTCTACTGTCTGGCCGCCGAGGCGGAAGTTGTCTGTCGCGTAGTCTCCTGATGCGCCTGACCCGTCCACGTATGAAATGTTGAACGCGCCGTTGACGTAGTTGTATGTCGAAGAGTCGTTCGCGTTATATGTGCCCGACTCGCCGCACTGGTTGCCCCCTTGGCTACACAAATTCGAGTTGACTGAATTGACCCAGAGATCGCTGCTACCAGTGTCGATGTGGAGGCGGAAGTTCTGTTCGGGGGTGCCTAAGCTGGCGTTGGCGAAGTAAAGCGTCTCGAGGTTGTCAAGCGTCTGCTGGACAACGTTTTGCCGTCTTCGTAGCTGGTCGTGTGCGACAGGGTTGACATTCCGGCGCTGGGTATCCAGGCGCACTACTCTTGGGTTCTGAAAAAGTCAGCATCGCATTCGACAAAGCTCTGGTCATGCGCACGAGGCGCTGCGGGAGGATTCGCTTCGCAGTGAATCTGGGGTGCCAAGAGTCGCACTTACCTCTCGCGGTGCAAGCCTTACTGCTACAGCCGACGACGCCAATTGCGCCGCCAAGAACGTCGAATACTTCATGATGTGGTTTCTGAGAAGAGGATCCTAGGGATGTGCGATCGATGTATACCACGGAAGTGAAAGGATCCCTGGTGTGGCTTGGTAAAACCTGACGCACGAGTGGTCGGAGTTGGGTGAGGGCGGCAATAGCCTTGTGTTTGAGATTGCAATTGAAGTCGCAAAAAGCGGAGCGCTGTCCAAGCACAGTGCGAGTAGAGGATGACAAGGGAATAATAGCGACAAAGCAGAAACAAACGAGCTGTGACTAGGAATACAGTCGATGCGAAGTAGAGGCGCAGGCGCGAGGCTTTAGTCGGCGCAGGGGGCGTTCGAGCCTTGTGATGACGACGCGTATGATGAGGTCAAGTCTGGACCTGTAACGGATTCTGTGGCCCTTTAGTGCACCTGCCCACGTAACAAGCATGGGCAGCCGCCGCCATTTCCGGGCCTAAAATCGCCAGCCAACGGGGCTTGTGTGTGCCTTGCTGGGGGATCCGCAGGGCGTGGCGTTGCCTCCATTACGAGACGATTCGTTTGTATCGCAAAGCCAAGCGCTTGGTGCCGATGCTGGCATCCCTTGCCGCCGTGCGCCGCCTGCGCCTTGTTCGCGCTCCAAGGCTGCGCCGACAAGGCCAACATTACCAACGACATTCAGCATTCACAACTTCCTCAGCAAACGTCTGGGGCTGCTTCTACACAACAGCTCGCTGACGTGCGTGGACTTGGTAGGTTGCGGTCCGCTTCCGTCAGCCGCATACGTCACCCTGTCAACCACCAGGACTCCAGTGTCTTGACGCCGTCGCCATGTCGCAAGCTACTAAAGCAATGCAAATAGCCCGTATGTTAGCGACTGACGAGCGATCGGGTGGTTTCTTCAGGCGCCCGATGCTCGATGGCTGCGCCTCTCGAAAAAGACGTTTGGGGCTGAAACCTCAGGACCTGCAGCATCGGTCGGTACCTGAAAGCCCATCTGGCATGCCAACTGAAGATCCCTCGAGAGGATCATTTCATACATCGCGTTGTACAGGCGTGCAGGATAATATGTGCAAGAACATAGCCTCGATCCGTACCGACGCCAGTGTGTGATCTGGAGAAAGAATCCCGATCTGATCTATCGTGCTACAAAAGTGACGTCGCGTCGGACGAATCTATCTTTAGCGCGAAGGGCATGATATTTCGCTGCCGCGGCTGCGCGTCGATCGTGCCCGGCTCACGTGAGCACTAGTCCCAAGACGGATGACCCGTGAAAGCGCGTTTGCAGAGCATCGCGTGTTTCGCGTCACCCCTCCAAGTCAACCACCACAGCCCGAAATGTCAAAAGCCGAGTCCTCCAAAGCCGCCGCCAGCAATGGCGTCAAACCCAACCCCAATGCGGCCGGCGGTGCAAACTACGAGCTGCCATGGTAATTCACTGCTCGTGGCCTTCGCCAGCTTACTCCGACTAACATCGTCCCAGGGTAGAGAAATACCGTCCTGTCTACCTCGATGATGTCGTCGGCAATACCGAAACCATTGAGCGCCTCAAGATCATCGCCAAAGATGGCAACATGCCCCATATGATCATCTCCGGTATGCCTGGTATCGGCAAAACTACATCCATCCTCTGTCTCGCACGCCAACTCCTCGGTGATGCCTACAAGGAGGCTGTCCTCGAACTCAACGCCTCGGACGAACGTGGTATAGATGTCGTTCGCAACAGGATAAAGGGCTTTGCGCAGAAGAAAGTCACACTCCCCCCGGGCAGGCAGAAGCTGGTCATCCTCGACGAAGCGGACAGCATGACCAGTGGTGCACAACAAGCTCTGAGGAGGACGATGGAGATATACAGTGCAACAACACGATTCGCATTCGCTTGCAACCAGTCGAACAAGATCATCGAGCCGCTACAATCGAGATGCGCCATCCTCCGATACGCCCGCCTTACCGATGCGCAAGTCGTGCGTCGCGTCATGCAGATTTGCGAAGCCGAAGACGTGAAATACTCAGACGACGGAATTGCGGCACTAGTGTTCTCAGCAGAGGGAGATATGCGACAAGCCATCAACAACCTGCAGTCGACATTTGCTGGTTTCGGCTTCGTCAATGGCGACAATGTCTTCAGGGTGGTCGACAGCCCGCATCCCATCAAGGTGCAAGCCATGATCAAGGCGTGCCATGAGCAGCGTATCGACGATGCTCTGACATCACTGAAGGAGCTGTGGGATCTGGGATACTCGTGTCACGACATCATCAGTACGATGTTCAAAGTTACAAAGACGATTGACACGCTGAGTGAGCACGCAAAGCTGGAATTCATCAAGGTGAGGGTTAGCAACGGGCGATTTTTATAGACGCTAACAGCAATTAGGAAATTGGCTTTACCCATATGCGCATCCTTGAAGGCGTACAAACCCTTCTGCAATTGTCTGGCTGTATTGCGCGCTTGTGCAAGATCAATATGCAGCCCCAGCTGTTCGCACTCCCTACATCGAAATGAAAACGTTCCTTCGAAGCATCTGCAACATTTAGCATGGAGTTTGGCGTTCACATCTGGCGTATGTAGGCCTGTACAGGCATATCCTGGTGCAAACGCTGTTTGACGACCTTGACATCGAAGTTCTGTTTGTCTATCCGCTCTGATTCCCAGTGACTTATTTTGCTACGAAAAGCCTCTAACCACAGTCGGCGTCGATGCCTACATATTGCGAGGCCTCGACAAATTGTTCCACGCGTCGTTTGCACAAACGTGTATCGTGTCCTGTGTTTTCAGCAAACTTCTTTACTACATATCAGCAGGCACAGGAACTCACATTGATGACTTACTACAGTCAGGATCTGTAACTCACTATCCATCCCACGACCATGTCTGAAATGCAAGAAAATCCCACTCCTGTTGACCAATCCTCACCAGCTATCGCATCGACCGTGTCTGATGTGAAGGAAACCCCAACCGGTCCTGACCAATCCTCATCAGCTATCCCATCGGTCACGTTTGATGTGATAAGAACCATTCCTGACCTCGACAAATCCCCGCTCGCAATCGGCCAGACGCCCAAGGAGACGAAGCGACCTCCTCCCATCGACACCACCCGTAACTCGACCATCGACATAGCGAAAATCACCCCACCAGGTCAGACCGACAAGTTTCCCAAGGAAGCTCTAGGTACCTATACCCCCAAAAACGCACCCGTGACAGACGCCATGATCGAACGCACATACCAAAGCATTCTCCGAGGGGACTTCGGTATCGACCTCAATGCGTTTAAGCCAGACGAGAACGACCCGGATTACGATGTACGAAGGCACTTGTCGTTGGTGCAGCTGGCGCTGTTGGCGACGATGCAGGATGACCACCAGGATAGGATCATCGAGGCCATCCGCGATGATGCTGAGGGTAGTGTCTTCTGGAAGGGACCTGGTAGTGAGAATGCTGGGATCGGATGGCGGAAAGATGATGAGGAGTTCAAGGCTGAGATCGGTAGGCAACGTTGATGAGCGTGACGGGCGATTCTCGTGAAGTCTCGGAGAAGGGCAAGATATGATGAGTTCTTTGGTACTAGGAATAAGTCATGGACGCATCACTAGTCTTCATGCATACTACGCATAGTTGATTCATAGTCTCTTTTCATTCGTGATAGTCATGCACACCACATTGATGAAGCCTAATGCACTAGAGACCAAGGCTGCATTGACCTCAGTGACGAGCACTACTTAGTACGCCGATGTTGTCGCAGGGTAGATCGGCGAAGGGAAGGCCTGAATGATGGACGACGTAATCGGCACGAATGATTGTGTGTGTGTTGCGTTCGCAGGACCAGAGGATGTCAAGTTGGCAGTAACCTTCTCCTCGCCAGTCGCGATATCGTAGTGGTACAGAGTACGGTTGAAGTACGCTAACGCGGCAACAGCTACAAGCCGAGTTAGCAAAGCCCGTCATCTGCCCAGACTGGCTGGAATGGGTGTAGCCAGAAGACTTACGCTGGTAGTAAGGAATCTCATGACCGGCCTCGTAGACGCGCGCAAAGCTGAAGTTGCCATACTGGCGTACCTCGCCGTATTCCGTGCCATCCACCATCATAGGCGCGTAACCTGCGGCACGGAACTCGTCGCTGTGAGTGTACTCCATCGCCAGACTGATAGCTTCACCACCAAACCAGTTGCCTGAACGTGTTAGAACCATCGAATGACTGGTAGGTATCAAAGGACTCACAGATGTAGTCAGCATCGCCGTACGCCAAGCTAACACGCACATCCTGGCTGAGCAAATACTCCAAATCGAGCCTGAAGTTGGGGTAGATGAAGTCTCCCGTATTCTGGAAAGCATAATAGATGCCATTGCTACCAGAGTAGTTGAGCGTAACACCAAGAGCATCCTGGATTTCTGCAAGGTTCAGGTAATCGCCGAAGTAGGAGGGAGGTGTCGGGTCCTCGTATGTGTGACGGATATCGTAGACGCCGCGGCCTGAGTAATAGTAGTACGGACATTCGACGTTGTCACGGCACATGTCTGCTGCTTCGTTGCAGATCTGCATCTCGCCTGGTGTTAGCTCGGCTTCGGTGATCTTAGCATCGGCGTGGTAGTAGGTGGTGTTGCCTTCGGCGGCGGCTCGGCAGAGGGCGATCTGATAGAGACATCCGTTGTACATGTTGTTCGCAAACTTGGCGTACGAATAGACGGTGTCGTTATACGCCTTGATGCCGTAAGTGTTGTTGACAGCAAACTCTGGGTAATGCTCGGCTTGAACGGCCTCGTCGATGATTCCGTTGATTATGCCGAGCGAGTTGAAGTTGAGTGGGTATCCGGGCATGCTTCCGTTCTCAATCTTCAGGTTCTGGTTGTAGAAGTAGCTGAAGAATGCTGGGCCATAGTGACCGCCGTATGACTCGGTGAAGAGGTTGAAGTCTCTCGCTGCATCCAAGTCTCCGAGCTTGGCATCAAACTTGGGGATGGTAGCCAGGAGGGCTTGGAAAACATGCTATATGTATCGAATGAAATTAGCGCTGACACAAGCACTCCACATTAGATTACTACTCACCCACACAGCAACGGCAGCAAGATCCGTGGTATCGATAGTACCAGTGTTCAGCGGCTCCAGCAGAGGCCATCGACCGGTAGCGGGCCATTCGCTAGAGTTGTAATGGAAGTCTTCAGAGAACGAGTTGAAACTACCGACACCCTGCTTCTGGTAGCTGAAACCAGTTCCGACAGGCTGCGAGATGTACAGCATGTTCGAGACATTGTTCCAGCTGTATGGGTTGTACACTGTGGTGAGATTCTCATCGATCATGCAAGGTCCATTCTCCTCGAATAAACCGATCAGCGAGTCAGATCCAGGACCTCCGTTCAACCACAAGGTGAACGGGTCCGATGCTGGGTCATTACGAGACTCGAAGAACCAGAAGAACACGTGAACCTATATGGCATTAGAATGAGCGCTTGCATGTATGGGTGAGATTGATACGTACATCAGGCGTCAAATCGACATATCCAGAGTAGCTGTCCACGCCGGGAGTAGTCTCGCAGATACCAGGGTTCTTGTACCGGATGGTGACATTGTTCGGAGCAGTCGCGGTCTTGTAGTCACTCGTCTCTTTCGGCAAGTACAAGTGGTCGCTCCTCTTGGTCCACTGCTTCTGAGAGACAGCAGCAGCCTGTAAGGTGAGGCTTGAAAGCGCCAACAAAGGCGTGACTGCCGACTTGGTGAACATGCTGACAGCTGCGGACAAATGGCGCAAGAGCAGTGGTAAGAGTGTGAGAGCTACCTACCCTAGCGTATTTAAGTAGTCTTGGAAAAGGCTTGTCAAAGCTTGTCGTTATACGCGCGTTCAGGTCACTATCTTGAATCTCGGCGGGGTTGTCGAATGAGAAGGGCTCGCGCGTCTGACATGGTTTCGCTCCTGCCCCAACGGGCTTAGGCATTCCGTTCAGCACCGGTACCATGCTCTTTAAAGCATGTAATCTAACCAGCCTCGGTCCGCGACGTTCATTGCCGAAGATAAGTTGCTCAGGCACGGCAAAGTTTTGCAGAACATGTCGTCAGCTTATAGGGATTGTCGGGTGAGATCACAATATGCGGTCAGAGTGTTCAGATACGCTCACATACTCAGGACGGAGACGATTGTTTGACCTCTTGATATGTAGTCTAGTCTAATCTACATTGGTGTATTTACTGATACAAATACCGTCTGCGAACGTCTTTCTGATCACCTAGCACCGATGTGCCTTGGACCATCTTTCGTTTTTGGAGAGTGGAGTTTTCGAGCCCTTCCGTAACCTTGCACCACATACCCTCTACTGCTCCTCCCAGGTCAGATTGAAGCGTCCAGGCGCACTCTGATACTCGTTCAGATGTGTCACCACTTCATCGGCGCTAAGAGCCTCAGAGATGATGCCAGCGTTGGTAGGCGCAACGAAACCGCTGGTCACAGCGTTCTTGACCCACTCGATGAGACCGCTCCAATAGCCGTCCACGTTGTACACGATGACAGGCATGTCGTGGATGCCCAGCTGGTTCCAGGTGGTGATTTCCATCAGCTCTTCGAATGTTCCGTAGCCGCCAGGCAGAGCAACGAAGCCGCCGCCTGGTCCACCCTTGACAACTTCCTGGGCCATCATCTGCTTTCGCGTGTGCATGTCCTTGACGACAGTAGTGCGCCCATATTTGTCTGCGTCGATAGAGTGGCCGTTAGGGTTGGCAAGGTCGTTGTGCTGCTCGAGTTGAGTGAGGGCGCCGGGGATGATGCCGTGGACCGAGTCGGGGCCGGACAGCGAGACGAGGGTTCGTGCTACCTCGCCCATGAGGCCGACAGTGCCACCGCCGTACACGACCTTAGTGTTGGCCTTGTGAAGAGCATGCGCAAGTTGCCTCGCTGCCTCCATGTGGACTGGCGATGTGCCATTGGAAGCGCCGCAGCTGTATCACAGTCAGCCATTCGCTCCATCAATCGGTTGACGTCCTGTCTGCATACAATACGGCAACCACGGGCTGCTTGGCAGAGCCATTGCTAGCCGTTGCGTTGTTGTCCGCCATGGTTGTTCGGATGGTTGATAGAGATGCTCGGAACGAGGGAACTAGAGTCGGAACGCGGGCTGTCAAAAGCAATTGACGTGTTGAGGAGGGGCGGCGACAGAAGCTTGAGAAGAGCGTTTCCAACGGAGGGGGGGTTAAGGCAGCGGTAGCCCCATTATAAGGTCGTCAAGGTGATATTAGGCAGCACCTTTTGCGCATTTCGTCAACCCATAGCTGCCAGAGCTGCAATCCCTTGATGAAGGGTAAGCTCCAAAGGGTATGCATTTCGGTAAGGTGCATGAGGTCACCGCCACCTGGGCCGGGACCTCGAGGCCCATGTGGCTAGACCCTGACGCGGGACAGGCACGGGCCCTCGGCGGAACCGCCAATTCCTCGGAAAGTCTCCAGATTATGTGTTCAGACTTCATCGCGAGTTCATCTCCCTTCTCCACCTAACACGCTGCTCAAGCCGGAATTCAGGTTCCGCACGTTGCCATCATGCCAGAGGCACAAGCAGCCGCCGCGCCGCCAGAGGAGGGCAAGAGTGTACGTCGCAAACAAGACCCCCTCCGCTTCGAGATGATAGCTAACGGCTCCATGATAGCTCGTCAAGTCCCTTGCACAAAGCGTGGGCCTGTTCCTGCTTATCCAGGGTGGCATGAAGTACTTCATGCCCCAGACTGCCAAAACCGCCCCCGCCGTCAACGATCCCGCGCAAACTGGCTCCGTCGCCGCCGTCAAACCAGCTGGCAATGTCGTGATTCCCGCATGGGAGCAGCGCCCACAATCCCTTGATCCTGGTGCTCAATACAGCCATATTCCATATGCTGTCGCGCCCATGTGGCCTGCCGGCACTGAGATGGACATCGCCATGTACATCTCCTCGTCCGTCGCAATGCCCCCGCTCAAATCGATGCCTAAGGACTCGCTGTTGATTGAGGAGAAGAACTTCAAGTTTGGAGACTACAAGGAGAACAGAGAAATCCATACCGAATTTAAGGTCCCAAGGGAAGTTCAGCATAATGCTACTCTGCTTGCTCACTTCTACGTTGCGCAGAGTGGCAGCGTGCTCGACCCCACGCAGCCCGGCTACGACCACAGCAAGGCCTACCACTTCATCCGCCCATTGTCCCAATACCAGCCGAAAAAGAAGATCGCGAAGACGAGGAACTTGCTGAGCGACATGCCAGAAAGAGCCGAGGTGGAAACCGAAGAGGAGAAGAATGCGCCAAAGATTGTATCCTCCTACTACCATCCCAACTTCACCGTCTCCCTGATTCCCGACGCGGGTACTTTGCAGTATGCCGCCATGCACCCCGGTCCCAGGCGGTTCATCACACTCGAGGCTACCGGCGCACGAGATGCAAGTGGTCAGAACACCTGGTACTACCCCATCGTATTCACCAACACCTTCTGGCAACTCAAGAAGCACATGATTGAGCTGAATGACACTGTCACGACCCTTCCACTCAACGTCAAGCTCAACAACCTTGCACACTGGAAGTACAACATCTTCGCGGCAGTTGACGAGAACCTCAACGCAAACGCCAGGGCCGCAGCTGCAGGCCAATCTACCCCCGGAGGTGGCGATGGCTCTGAGATGGAGATGTTCAAGGAAATCCTTATCGACAGCAACTCATACCTCCTCGCCATCACCGCAGTCGTCTCCATCTTCCACATGATCTTCGAGATGCTCGCTTTCAAGAACGATGTCCAGCATTGGCGCAAGAAGAAGGACAATATTGGAACCTCAGTCCGCACCATCGTCGCAAACGTTTTCATGCAAGCCATCATCTTCCTTTACCTCATTGATAACAACGAGAACACATCCTACATGATTCTATTCGGTCAGGGCATGGGCATGGCAATCGAAGCATGGAAGATCACCAAGTCAGTCAACGTGCGCATCCGCCAAACAATGCCTGGTTCCCTGCTCCCCTACACCATCGCATTCGAAGACAAGCACGTCCTATCCGACACGGAAAAGAAGACAGAAGAATACGACGCCGTCGCATTCAGGTACCTCTACATGGTCGCTGTGCCCCTCCTCATCGCCTACGCCGTCTACTCGCTCATGTACGAAACCCACAAGTCATGGTACTCCTTCATCATCACCACACTCGTCGGTTCCGTCTACGCCTACGGCTTCCTCATGATGGTGCCCGCCCTCTACATCAACTACCGTCTCCAGTCCGTCGCCCACATGCCCGGTCGCGCCATGACATACAAGTTCCTCAACACCTTCATCGACGACCTCTTCGCCTTCACCATCAAGATGCCCACTCTGCATCGTCTGGCCACCCTTCGCGACGACGTCATTTTCTTCGTCTACTTGTTCCAGACGTGGAAGTACAAGGTCGATTACAACCGTGTCAATGAGTTTGGACAGGGTGGCGATGATGAAGAGGTCGAGGAGAAGGATGCTAACAAGCCGTTGGCTGCTCATCCGGGTGGCGATAAGAGCTTGAAGGTCCCTGATCAGGAGAAGTTGGAGAAGGTGCAGAAGGAGAAGGCGGAAGCTCAGGCGACGGGGAGTCAGAAGAAGGGCGGTGCCACTAAGAGGAAGTAGGGTCCTTCCCTGAAAGTAAGGCTGTAGGTCTCTTGTACGGATTTGGTCGCTTAGTGATGTTGTATAATTAGGTTCAATTTATTCAGAAAGGATGGTTTTGTGAGTACAGCGTTGATGCGATACATAGGTTGAAGACAGGACTCGGTTTCTTGGATCCAACCCATGTATCGCATCAACGCTGTAGCCACAAAATCATCCCGTAGAGATATTATTGTATTACCCCAGATAATAGAAACTTCGCCCTGTTATCCACTGTGCGCCTTTGTTGCTTCATCACCTACAGCGATCTGGCCGGAGTGCAGCTATCGTCGAAGCACCTGCCTCGACGTCTTCCTTGCTCATCAGGTTCGGTGGTTCTTTAAATGGAAAGTGGGCAATTTGTAAAACCGTATTTTTCATTACAAGGCCAGATCAGGTAGTGCAGCTGAGTTGTACTAAAGATATGCCGCCGAAGCGTAATTGAGAATCACCGTAATCGTACATCTGACTAACCAGACTAGAAAACCTTTGAAGCCCGTCTTTGCCTGGCGTATGCCAGTGCTAGATCAAGTGACTCGCATTCGCAGCCACAACGCCTTGCAATGCTTTTGACTAGATAAAGCAAACTGTCCACCATTGTTGTGCCTTACCACCCTTCCAGGAAAGACTATAACGTATATGTAAAAGATGAAATCCGGAAAGACCAGCATTGGAAACCTGCCATGTCGAGACTAGTCGATCAAGAACTGTTGTGTACAGGAAAGTAATTTAGATCAAGGGGTCGGCGCATCCGCTGTGGGAGAAGCAAGTTACCCCTGTGGGAGTCATGAGAAACCTGGAAGCTGGAATCCAAAGCCAGGGACTGCAGGCGGGACGGCAACACCTTGTTCAGGTCGGGGCGAGATGTGACGTGGGTCGTTGACGGGACGATGATCTTGCTTGCGGAACTTGGCCGGGCCGTTGTTGTCAAAACCACCCCGCCCGCCGTTACCAGCGAACTCGTTGCGTCCGAAGTCTGCACGCTCATTGAAGTCGTTTCGCTGGTTGTTGAAGTTACCACGTCCGCCATGGTCTCCACGTGCATTGAAGTCACCTCGGTTGCCGAAGCCTCCACGACCTCCGCGAGGTACGTCAGTTGGTACACGCCGACTGATAGCTAGGTTCTGTTAGTCGTGTCGCGAACAAGTGATCAATGTACACACCCTTTGAGGAAACTCCTGCACCTATCTCGATATCCGGCTCCTCGATCACCATACCTCCCTCTAGCGGACGACCTCCGGTTCCACCATGCTCAGCCGTCAAAGCCCACTTGCGATCAGCATCTGTAAGACGAGAGATGGGAACTACACTAATGCCAGTGGTGTAATCACTGCAGTCACGGGGCCCAAAGCCAACACCCCATCGGGTCTAGTACTGTTAGTAAAAGAAAGTAGGCATCAGGAACGACTATCTTACCTGGCGCGCTTTGGACTGTGCAGCGGGATCCTGGAGGGTGTCCATACCTTGCTTGGCGGCAACGGCATCCGGACGGGTCAACATCTTGACGAAAGCGTGTCGCTTATCCTGGTTGACAATACATGTTTGGACTCTACCAAAACGAGCGAATATGCTTCGGATCTCACCTTCAGTTCCGCCAGCACCACCTACGAATAATGTACGGCTGAGGACTCTGATGTGATCGCGCGGCAAAGTTTCATCCCACTCGATATACTTCGACTGGCCATACGCTGCCCTAGGCGGGCTGGGCTGTCGTCGCGGCGGAGAACGCTGGCGATACTCATTACGATCATTACGACCACCCCTCTGTTTACCACGACCACGACCGCGCTCACCTCGCTCAAAGCGTTGTGCATTGCCCTCGGGACCTGCATTGGGGTCGTACACACCATATGTCGGGCTTTCCCGCCGATTTGGGTTTGGTGGAGATCTAGGCACAGGTGATCGTCGACGTTGATAGTCAGGCGATCTGCTACGGTCGCGCATTCTACTGTCGTTCAGGTCATATCTGTCTCCCTGGTTACCGTTCTGAGCAGCAGGCTGAACCTGTGGCGGTGTCTGCGCAACAGCCGGGAGCTGCATTGGTGGCATAGGCATTCCGCCATTCTGGGCCATAGCCAACGTATTCAGTGCCTGTATCGCTTGGTCGGGTTGGATGGAGCCAGCGCTCATAGCCTTTAGAATCTGAGTCACGATCTCATTCGTACCAGCGGGGGGAACAGGCATGTTAGGCTGCCCAATTGCTCCAGCAGGTGGGGGAGGCACGAACCCAGGGGGTGGTGGCGGTACCATGTTCTGTTGAAAAGGAAACGCAGAAGCTGCTGCAGGTGGGGGGTTAGTTTGCCCATTCTGCTGGCCGACGCCAGCGAGCGCAGCGAAAAGAGCACCCGGGTCTTGTGGAGGTTGTGGCAGAGCTACAGGTGGTGTTGGCTGTTGGTTAGTGTGCCCGTTGAATACTGGTACTGTGCCGTTACTCTTAGGTGGCTCTGAAGGTGCTGATGCATCTACGTTGACTACGGGTTAGCTAGATAACGCCTGAAAGACGAGTCTTGACCTACTGTTTTGGCCCCCATTCAGCTGCTGCTTGAAGCCGGCGAGCATGTCCTGTGGAAAGGTCTGACCGCGCTCCCAAATGTCTAGAAGTTTCGAGATCTTCTCTTTTTGTGTCTCTGGTGCTGACTGGATCAAATTGTGCATCATGGCTGGAAGCACGTCTCGCATCATCTGCACGCCCGAAGCATAGGTTCCTTGCGCCGCGTTCTTTGACACAGCCTGGCCAGCCTGCTTAGCCCTCTCAACCCATTGGCGGGCGACTGCATCTACGACGTATAGTACTCCGAGCTTGTGTGTGGCGACGCTGTTCTGGAGCTGCTGGGCGATCTTTTGGACGATTACGGAGTGAGACTATAAGTGAAGACAGATACTTAGTACGAGGTCCCATGTGCACGGAAGATGTGTAGGAGATCCTGGCGACTGGCATACCTGAATGTTGTCGACGCATAGCTGCGTGATAGCCTTGATCTTGGTGGGCGTGACGCCCGGCGGCTTGAGGGCCTGTAATGACTGCAATTGCGTGCCTAGTTCTTCCATGGCTGCCATGATTAGGTTCAACGGACCAGGTCAAACTTGATGCGAAAGGAAAAGAAGTGTCGGTAACAGCGCGCTATGGGTGGAGCGCGAGGTGAGAGAAGCGAGATGGCAAACGCGCAAGCACTTTACTCGAGCTCGCCAGAGACAGCCGAAGCGGGCAGATCTAAGTAGTACGGTGACTGTAGAAGAAAGGTGCAGTTGAGCGAGCTGCGCGCGAGATGCAATGCGCAGTGTGGGGATTGCGCTGACGTGTGTGGTGAGGTGTGTAGGGAGCGAGCTGTGGTGCGATTCAATCTAGGATGCGACGGCGCGCTGAGATTGGAATGCGCGAGGCGTCTTCTTCACTACGAAGTGCGAGAGTCGCAGCGAGCCAGAGTTCAAAGAAGCAGTGGAATAGGTCGCCAGAGTTGGGGCTGGTCTACGTCAAGGGCGCAGCGGCAGGTGAGTAAGACCTGTGTGATGAGTCCAGACAGAGAGAGGGATGGCTGGGTGCGTGCTTGGTGCCGAGTTTGAGAAAACAGCGCTAGCGGCCGACACGTGACGACATGATGGAGACGATCCACCCCAGCCCGGACTGGCAAGGCCTGGCAAGCTTGCCCAGGTGCTGGCCGGACGCTTGCAGCATCTGGAGCCCTGCATTTGTTGACCCAGCGATCGCTCGACTTTTCTGTACATGTGGCCTTTGAGCTGCGTGGCCCACAGCAGAGACTGTGCCTTGCATACGAGCACCGCCGTTTTGACGTATTCTCTACCCGCTCCATCCAGCAAGCACCAAGACTGTGCCGAGGCGATTGCATGTCCTGTTACATGTCCCAAGCTTAGCACTCCACACTATGGCCTGTATGCTCGGAAACCGGCAGTAGCGGCTGCGTACCTGTCTGCGACGAAGTGAAATTGAACATGAACATGAACATGCCGGCATCACGAATTGTTCTTTTCGCCAAATACAAGCCTCGCGTGAGACTACGCTTCACTCGACTCCATTGGCCCTCCACAGCACCGGAACTGAGGGACTTCCGAACGTTGCCCGCGCGGGTAGCATTCCTTTCGCTGCAAGGTTGCGCGACCATGACGACCGTGCGAGCTCCACCGATATTTTCTCGCATCGTCCCGATCGAAGCCTTTTAACTCCCCCCCATCCGCCCGCCCTCTTGTCCTTCCTCACACATCACTACCATGGCTTCTGCTCTACGACTGTCGAGCGCTTTCCGCGCCGCCGCCCCTCTGCGGACCACAGCCTTCAATGGCCTCCGCTGCTACTCCACCGGCAAGACTCAGGTATGCCACTTTTCTCTCGAGAGGCTAAGGCACGCGCTAACCAGGCCAATTGCAGTCGCTGAAGGAGACATTCGCCAACAAGCTGCCCGGCGAGATCGAGAAGATCAAGAAGCTCCGCAAGTACGTGCTGCCGGCCCCGCGCCCACCCCAGTGCACCGCTGACATCATATCCCAGGGAGCACGGCAACACTGTTGTCGGCGAGGTCACTCTCGACCAGGTCTACGGTGGTGCCCGTGGCATCAAGTCGCTCGTCTGGGAGGGATCCGTCCTCGACTCTGAGGAGGGTATCCGTTTCCGCGGCAAGACCATCCCCGAATGCCAGGAGCTCCTCCCCAAGGCCCCCGGCGGCCAGGAGCCTCTCCCCGAAGGTCTCTTCTGGCTCCTCCTTACCGGCGAGGTCCCCTCCGAGCAGCAGGTCCGCGACCTCTCCGCTGAGTGGGCTGCCCGCTCCGACGTCCCCAAGTTCGTCGAGGAGCTCATCGACCGCTGCCCCAGCGACCTCCACCCCATGGCCCAGTTCTCTCTCGCCGTTACTGCTCTCGAGCACGAGTCCAACTTCGCCAAGGCCTACGCCAAGGGCATGCACAAGTCGCAGTACTGGGAGCACACCTTTGAGGACGCCATGGACCTCATTGCGAAGCTCCCCACTCTCGCCGCCAAGATCTACCGCAACATCTACAAGGACGGCAAGGTTGCTCCCATCCAGAAGGACAAGGACTACTCCTTCAACTTGGCCAACCAGCTCGGTTTCTCCGAGAACAAGGACTTCGTTGAGCTGATGCGCCTGTACCTCACCATCCACACCGACCACGAGGGTGGAAACGTCAGCGCCCATACCACCCACTTGGTTGGTTCCGCTCTCAGCTCTCCCTACCTGTCCCTGGCTGCTGGTCTGAACGGTCTTGCTGGTCCTCTCCACGGACTGGCCAACCAGGAAGTCCTTGTCTGGCTCCAGAAGATGAAGAAGGCTATCGGCAACGACCTCAGCGACCAGGCCATCAAGGACTACCTGTGGTCCACCCTCAAGGCTGGCCAAGTCGTTCCCGGTTACGGCCACGCCGTCCTCCGCAAGACCGACCCCCGCTACGTCTCCCAGCGCGAGTTCGCCCAGAAGCACCTTCCCGACGACCCAATGTTCAAGCTCGTCAGCCAGGTCTACAAGATTGCCCCCGGTGTTCTCACCGAGCACGGCAAGACCAAGAACCCCTACCCCAACGTCGACGCCCACTCCGGTGTCCTCCTCCAGTACTACGGCCTCACTGAGCAGAACTACTACACCGTCCTCTTCGGTGTATCCCGTGCGCTCGGTGTCCTTCCCCAGCTCATCATTGACCGTGCCGTCGGTGCCCCCATCGAGAGGCCCAAGTCTTTCAGCACTGAGGCTTACGCCAAGTTGGTTGGTGCTAAGTTGTAAGCGCGTTACTGCAACGTGCTCTACGGCCAGGAGAATGTGGAGGAATTTGTTTAACATTCAGAGATACCTTGTCCTGTGTAGAATTGCAATGTAAGGATAGGGAATGGGAGCGTTACGGCGCTACATCACTACATTTTAGTGAACGAATTGCTGTATTCTCACGTCTTGATGATCAGAAATCTACGCTCCATGAAGTTCATACTATGTGTCTGTTGCGATGAAACCGTCGTGAGTGCCTTCGGGCCATTTTCAGGTGTAGGAGATGCGCCCAATCGCATCGGCGCAAAAAGCAACGAACGGTGAGATAAGTAACCGGGATATTCGGAGCGTGGGTAGCTTTCGTTGAGCGATGGGGAACCGATGCGGATCGTTGAGCTCTCCAGTGCGACCCGACGCCAATCCGACCCAACAATTCGCTGCTCGGATGGTGTACTACATAGTTGTACATGGAATCGCAAAAGCAAACATGAGCATACTTGTACTGGAGAAAGTGACTTTCGGAGAGTACTTGAAGGCAAAAGCAATGCTAGACCCCTCGCCCGGTACATGGCCGCGGATGGGAAGCAGCTGCGGGACATGGCCCTTCCGCCAAGTGGCCGATAGCCTCAGGGACAACCCCAATTATAGCGCGCCCGGACGGCGGTCAACCAGCAACACAGACCACCTCGCAAGCTTATACCGTTTTTCTATGCATCCCTTTCCTCGCTTTACTCACACACTTGATACTACTCACATTTGCGACGGAGCACCCTTTTGCCTTGGTCAGGCCGCATATCTTCGACAAGAGAATCCCAGAGAATGAGCTCCACACCTGCGACGGGCGTCCCCAGCATGGCGAGGAACGGCCCGCCATCGCTCGAGAAGAAGCCGGTCAAGTTTAGCAATCTGTTGCGTGAGTCTGCGTGCTGATGGTGAGCGGGAATGTGTGCTGACTGTAGGCGCAGTTGGTGCTGGTCTCAACATGTTTGAGTAAGTAAACATCCCACTTCTACACCAAGATAGCAATTGAAGCTGACTGAAGATGACAGAGTGACAACTCTGGGACAGGTATGCAAATTCTGACATCAAACTTCGCCGGAAGCAACTAACGACCGATGATAGCCGTTGGAGGTCGTCAAGACTACCATGGCTGCCAACAGGTCTGAAGGCTTCTCGGGAGCCATTGGTCGCATCTGGGCGCGTGGAGGTGTCCTCGGATGTCAGTATGCATTCTCCAGCTTCCAGACAACCCCACTAACAGATGTACAGTCTACCAGGGTCTCATTCCATGGGCCTGGATTGAAGCCTCCACCAAAGGAGCCGTCCTTCTCTTCGTCGCTTCCGAAGCCGAATACTACGCCAAGTCATTCGGCGCCCCCGACTTCCTCGCCGGTATCTCTGGTGGTATGACGGGTGGTCTCGCTCAAGCGTATGCCACCATGGGTTTCTGCACTTGCATGAAGACGGTCGAGATTACAAAGCACAAGGTCGCAGCCACCGGTGCGAAGCCTCCGGGTACGCTCGAGACATTCATGGGCATTTGGCGCACGGAGGGTCTCCGCGGTATCAACCGTGGTGTCAACGCCGTCGCGGTGCGCCAGGTCACCAACTGGGGATCCCGCTTCGGTCTGTCTCGTGTTGCGGAAACCGGTATTCGCAAGGTTATGGACAAGCAGCACGGCGAGAAGCTCAGCGTGATTGAGAAGATCACCGCTTCAGCTCTCGGTGGTGGTTTGAGCGCGTGGAACCAGCCTATTGAGGTTATCCGCGTGGAGCTTCAGTCCAAGACTGTTGACCCCAACCGCCCCAAGAACCTGAACGTTGCATCTGCGTTCAAGTACATCTACTCGAACAACGGTATCAAGGGTCTTTACCGTGGCGTTACTCCTAGAATCGGTCTTGGCGTTTGGCAGACGGTCTGCATGGTTGCTCTGGGCGATGTGTAAGTCTTGACGATGCCGCTCTTCAAATCTCCGCTAACGAATCTCTAGTGCCAAGGAGGCTGTTGAGAAGCTCACTGGCGACAAGGTCACCGCAAAGCATTAGACGGCGTTCGGATACTGGATCTAACGGGGTTGATGTTCTATCAATGATCTATGCAAGTGGTCCGGCATCGGCCGTGGTCTTGGGACGAGAAAGCATGACGAGAGACATATATGACTATGACGTTCATAGCGCTATAAGATTATAATACTGAACAGGCTGAAATTCTCGTGACATTGAGGCTTATTTTCAACCGCTGGTCCCATGTGAGAAATTGTGTATACTGTGAAATGTTCTCTGTGGCCGTTCCTTCCCATTGTACTTGGGCAGTGGTGAATGCTATAGCATGTGGTACAATTCCGACCATGCCCAGGTGCCTACCTAGGTAGGATGGCGCTAGCTCACGTCACAACCAACCAACCATCACAAGCTCTCTCCCGTCCACCATCCGACACAAACTTCGCATTCTGAATACCGCCTTTGGAGCAAGAATGCGGTATCTACCATGTCCTCACATACCGCCTGTATACCAACGGGTAATCATCGCGGAGAAAAACGGGTGAGTTACTTGCATCCTTAAACACGGCCTACTGGGTTGCTGGGAGCAAGACGAGAGCTTGAAGTGGCCTCAAAGCGCAACAAACAGTCACACACTTCATATTCAGAATCTGCGGACTCATCGATAATCGAATCTCCAACATTGCCGCTGACCCAGGATAGTTCGCCGATGGTGTCGCGCCTCCAGATTTGCGAGATTGGCGTTGCGACTTGACGGGCCTTTCGCATCAACATAACCTCTATTTTCTTGCCTCTGTCGATGAGCTTCATGTCTATCAACCAAGCTTTCCTGACCAGGGTTTATCTGACAAGCCTGAGCTTGTGTTGCACCCGCCAAGATCTGGTACTCGTGGGTATGGAATTGACCCGTCAAACCCTCACTCTATCTGTCGCATTTTGGTCGATTATGTCGGCAACGAAGAGATGCTTATGCTGGCCTGCGACGATGGTGACGTTGTTGTATATCGAACTCGAGAGATTCACCGAGCGTTGGAACGGCGCACCAATGTGCAGGAGCCTGCCGACGAGGACGGTGTCCATGTGTTTCTCCACTGCAATGTCGGTAGAAGTGCTTGGGGCTTGGCTGTACAGCGCAAGGCTCGCATGATCGCGATTAGTGCGGTAATGACAGCCTTTATCCCTTACACGCTCTGCTCCTCTGACCTCAACAGAACACTCATCAGATAACGATAGTCGCATTCGCGCTCGCTTCCGAGAGCGAATTGGAAGTCCCAGACCACGGTATCAACCCTGGTTTCCCACACAGCAGAAGAGAGGACAGTATCTTTACCCTTCAAGCGACAAACAATGTTCCCGCAGTATCATTCTACGGTGACTCCGGTCGCTGGCTTTTGAGCAGCTGCATTGATGGCAAGACATCGATGTGGGACTTGTACACCAAGCAGGAGGTGGCTACATTCCAGTTAGGTTGGTGCGCAAGCGCAAGCGATCTCTCGAAGCCGCCTCGTTACATATCTCACAGGTTCCTGTGCGACTGTCCGGGCGCGCAAAATGTTCTTCACGGAGCCTGGGGTACTATAGCGCTGGACACGCGATCCGCATACGAGTTACCGTTGGACGAAGACATGACTGCAAGTTCAAAATGTAGCTCGAGCGACTTCCTAGATATCTCCGACCAGAAGAAACGTTTCAAAGTTTCCGAAACCACCTCTCATCAATATCATCTCGACACAGACGACGAAGAGGACAGTACAGATGACGAAGAAATCGAAGTAGTCAGCGAAGCGAACGAGACAGACAACGATGGAGAAGATGATATTGAATCGAATCACCAGCTTCTCGGGATGACCTTTGAGGAGTTGGCTCAATCTGTAAGTGGAGTCTCTACTGTACCCTTTACGACATGATTTACAACCAATCGTCTGTCAGCTGCATTCAATTGGGACGTAGCCAAGGGGTACAGCCACGCCAACTTAGGAAAAAAACTGAACATCCTGGAGTCTACGTTGACGTTGGGCCACCTACTTTGCAAGGTTTTGGTTTGACGTAGTCTGCAGGCCTGTTCAGCTTTTTCTTTGTATCGTGTGCAGCATTACGAGGAACGATCTTCTCTTCGTTCCTATTTAAAGTTAAAGACACGTTAGGTGACTAACACACAGCGCAGTTTGGTATAAGTGAGACGCTGTTGTCTACCATTCGACCCGGAACATCGCGCAGCCTTAACAGAGCGCCGTATCGCCTGATTGATGACTTGAGGCCCATCGCAGAACCAATGGGTGGCCCATTCTTAATCTTCACCAAAGAAGACATCTTCCTCATCCAAGGTCTTTCCGCAACATCACTCAATGTACCTCCGAATCCCATCGTCGCGATAAGACGACCGCTACGTCCAGGCCTATGGATGGACTCCCTCATGTCTTGTGACCGACACTGCTTCTTCTCCCAGATACCCGAGCTGGGCATCTTCATAGTCGGTTCTCCGGCGGGTCGTGCCGGCGTCTTCAGTCTGTACTATACTAGAGACCAGAACACTGGAGAGCCACGGTATGGCTTCAAACTTGAATATCTTCTACCGTTTCGGTCAGGTAATGAGACGGAGATAACGGGAGGGCCGATCGCACGGCTGCTTGGTGTGGCTGTAGCGCCTGTACAAGGTAAGGCAATGATGAGTACTCTCGTGTGTATCACTCACAGGTATGCAGGCATGTTTGACACTTCAGAAAATATCGAAGTACCGGATCAACGGAGCTTGCTCTCGCTCCAGCCTCGCAGATGGCGTTTGATGATGTACTACATGGATCATACTGTATTGAGCTTTGAGTTGTCAAAGCGGAGGATGGGCGAGTCGCCAAGCTTGGGTGATATGGTCGTTTAGCACCTCAATCTAGGGAAATCTAGACAGGTCTGCAGCCTACATCAACATGAAACCATGCAAAGTAGGTGACCTAACGTCAATGTAGGCTCCAGGCATGTTCGGACTTTTGCTTGTTTGTGGTGCTGGTATCGATTGTTTAAGCGCATGCTACATACTTCTCCCGCTGGGTATCATCCAATGCCCTCGTGGAAGAGCCTAGTCAAAATTACAACATCTCGCTGAACTGAAGCACCCATTTCAAGATATCCAAAGTCATCAACACGCCGGCCGACTGATTTAGGAATTCTAGGCATACGCCCGCTACTCTCCCAGCCTCAAATACACTTCCAGCACCCTTCTCTTCGCCCTCACCTCCAACCTCTCCGTAGCCAAACCCTCGCTCTCCTCATCGTCATCCGTCTCATCAGCTTCGGTCTGCTCTATCATGCTCCTCAATCTCTCCGCCGTTATTCCATCAGCTGGTACACCTTTCTTGAGCAACTTCTTCACGTTCTCCTTGATGCGCGCATCATTCATACATAGATACAACGTCTCAAGACGCGCAAAGGGACGCAGGTATGGTCCAATAAGCGCGTAAGAGTCCAGACCCGAGTACGAGATGACGAGGCGTTGGATATGGGATAGACTAGTCGACGGCAGGATAGAAGACAATGTTTGCAGACAAATTGTCTCGGTGGTGTTGCACGCAGCTGTGAATCTCACACTCAACCAGATAATATCTCTGTCGAAATTGAAGTAAAACTTCTTCTCATTTTCTTCTCCACCAATCCTGCGGCCATGGAAAGAAAACAATGCAGTGAAGTTCTCCGATGTGAAATGAACGAGTTCTCCACCTTCATGTGCGATACTGAAGTTTCTGGCTTCTTGGTTGGTAGAGAAGAGTGGTGGGAGTGGGGGGATGTAGCGGAGGCGCGGGATGTGGTCGATGGTGTTGTAGGTGTGGAGTTCGAGGAAACGGGTTCGCGGTGCGGGAGCGGCGTAGGACCAGATTAGTGCGCGGATAGCGGGAGGGAGGCCGGTGAATGTTGGGGTAGTGGGAGAATTTTGGGTTGTAGTTTTGTTAGGTTTGGGGTTGATGTGGAGGTCTACAGTGTCGGTGTCGTTATACTGATCAGACTGGGTATTTGGAGGCGGTACTGGTGGACTTTTGATGTCGACGCCGCTGTCTTGTGGAGCGTCTTCGCTATCAATGGACATGGCGCACGAGCTTAGGCTGCCAAAGCTTTGACCGGGAGAGTCGGTTGTCATGATAATATCTTCGAATGGCTCTTTCTTCTTCTTAATATTCATCATAGTCCCGAAGGACCTCTTCAGCGATTCGAGCGCCATCCTTCGCGGTTAAGATTGCAAGGTCGGGTAGGTGTTGTGCTTGTGTGTTGGAGTGGTATCAGAACCGGAAGGCTGTAGGCAGCTAACGGCAGAGCTGTTTGCGTCGGGATCGCGAAGCCAAGTGAGCGTTTGTTCGAGTTGGCGAGGTAGCAAACGCATCGGTGACAACATGTGACTCCAGGACTTAGGCCGCTATCACAGGCGAGTATTGCTGGTTTCGTACCCTTCTTCACATTCACCTACGGTGCTGAGTATACTGTAAAAGTTAGCCCGAGTGTATCCGAGTCGATGTCGGTTCCTTGACTTACTCGAAAGCTGCTATCAGATCATCGCCATCGTACCTACTGACGGTTCTCGGCTGTTTCCAAGGCATTTCATTCGACTTTTTGGCGGCTAGATACTTGTTTGGTGGAGCCATTGGTGTAACGAACAGTTTCACTCCCTCGTAAAGCGACCCATGCACTTTGGCAATGAACTCGTCGAGCGCGTCTTGTGTTAGAAACGATACCCACCATATCCTTTTTCTGTCTCTTGCCAAGTTTACATCAATTGCATCGAGGGCCACAGCAAATAACCCATGATGGTGAGCGCAGAAATCCGCTAAACCGTTTGGTGTTTGCAAAGGCAGTTTACTTCCATCCCACGCGGTAATACGCGCATTTCGTTTCCCACTATATTCATCATACTTCTTGTGTGGGAGACGTGATAAGCGGCCAATGCTTGGTTTGGGTATGTCATGCAAAACCCTTCCAGAAAAGAGTGCGGAAAGAACAGCCAGAAATTTGACGGCATCGGCAGCGGCCCCATGTTTCTGATGCCTGGAGCGCCATCCAATTATTTTCAGAGCTTTCATGACTCGATCTAGACTGGGCTGACGATATTGAATGAGTAATTTGTCGGGTTCGGCGGTCATGCTCTTGTAGTAATCGCTGACAAGCTCTTGTACATCGCACCAAGAAGTGAACAATGCTGCGATGGCCGGAAACTCATCGCTGATCCATTTGAATTCCCTCGTCATGCCAAAACCAACCAGTATAAGTTCGCCTTGGATGGAGGACAAGAGCTTGTACAGTCTTGCGCCAGCAGTCTCCTTGGTCTCGTCGGTCATGGTTCCAACAGCAGGTCCGTATCGCCGTTCTTGAATGCGAATGGTAAATGCCTCGATCTCGTTCTGATTGTAGAAGTGATACATAGACGAGAAGAAGCGAAGTGGCTTCGAACTCGGTCGTAGTACCGCGACTCCAAGCTCACTCGCCTCTGAACCACGCTGGTGGACCCCTTCTATATCGAATGCTACCACCGTGGCTTTAGCAAGGCGGTCTTGGATGCTAGCAAGGCCTCGAAGTTCCGAGTTGAGCAGTGGCTGCACATCGCGGTTCTTGACGAAGCCATAAATACCCTGTCTGTTGGGCTTCATCTTGTATTGTAGACACGGGTTGTTTTCGGGCAGAGGTAATTATCGAGATTAAAGTCCAAATCCAAAAGATGGATGAGTAATGGTTGGAAACGGCTGTGTGCAGCATATAGAATAATATAGAGTAGGTTTTGTTGCGACGGTGGTACCATGGTTGGGCGTGGCTGACTGCGACCAACAGGACGACCAAAATTTCTTGTCGGGGCACATATCATTCTTCCACAATAACTTCCGACTTCCAAAAGACCCAGGCGAAGACAGCCAAGAGCTTCAGCCCACAAGCAGTCCACAAGGCGCCTGCAAGACCTACACTGCTGTGAGCGTACAATCCGCCGATGCAGGCTCCCAACAGCAGCATCGCGGGTGCAGCGATCCTCCTGTTGCGCTCCACATTCGAAATCTTAAACAGCTGAGGGTCAGAAAAGAGATCGCAGTAGTTGCTCGTAAGCACGACACTGGTCAGACCGTTGTACTTTAGGGCGCGCGACGTGACTGCCTGGCCACTGGATTGGAAAGCAACCGAAGCAAGCGGAACAAGCATCTGCCAATGCAGGCCTTCCTTAGTATCCTTGCCGACAGTAGCGATCAATGCAGCGACAGCAATGAGTAGCGTCTGGAACATGTAGGACACAATGAGCACCCATCTCTTGGCAGGTGAGAAGTAGCGATGAAAGCGCGCAAAGCAGAACGAGCCAGCACAGAACGCGACAATGGACGTCAATGCCTTGATCCAACGTATGCCCTCAGAAGGTGCGACAATGCCCAAGCCAAGATACACGGTGTTACCTGTATGTTGAGTAAGCTTCTAGTCCGAGAGAGATGGCGCGTCTTACACACCCGTCTGCATGCTCACGAAAGAGCCCCATATGAAGACAGCCGAGCTATCCAGTAGCCCCGTAACAATGTAGCAATACAGCAAAACAAGATCTGCCCAGTTCTTCGTAACATCGGCATTCATGTGCCGTTTGAGCCGCTGCATAGTCCCCTTGCTGTCCGATTTTCCGCCGGCTGGTCCATTTCGGCCGAGAAGCGGCGTTTCCTCGTCTGCGCCGCTGCGCGTGGCGTCTCTGCGCGATACGCTGCTCATGGTTGCACGTGTGGGATGAGATCGTGTAGTCGTATATTGCGAGGGCTGCGAGGACCGGTAGTTATGTCAGTTGGGGCGGGGTGCAGATAATCGCGTCAGCAGAACCGGGAAGACGCGAGCCAGCGTGCAGATCGACAGGCACTCCGACTCAAGCTTCAGTTAAGCTTTCGACGCCCGCTGCGGCAATTGCAGGATATCTCAGGACGTGTGGCTTGGAGACCTTCCTGATGTGGCGTTGCATGTACAAGCAATGCGTTTGGTGTGCGGGGAAACGGTTTCGGTGGGTATGGTGCGTGGAAAAATGGTGATTGATGCGCGGAGATGGCGTGGGAGTGGATGGTTGATTGCTTAGTGTCAAGCAAGCATCATAAATAATCATGGCTAGACTGTCGTCATCGGCACACGGCATTGCAGGACGCGCAATGCACGCGGCATGTCAAAAGGGCGTCGTCTGCCGGGTGAATAAACTTTCGACTTCGCGATCCTCTTCAGCTTCTTCACTTGAGGTCAATTGAAGCCGTCATGCATCTTCCGTCGTTACTGGTCGCGCTTGGCGTATGTGGTGCCGTAGCTGCGCCATTGGAGCAACAACAACCGCTGGCCGGCAGTGCGCGACACCACGCAGGACCTAACAAAGTCTTCAATCCGTACAAGCCTGGCAACAATGATCCATTTGACAAGAAGATTGATTCGCAAGGCGACAAGCTTCAGCCACTACCCTACGTGAGTCCATCATTGAGGTCATTCTTCCGCGGAACGACGAATATCTAGCTCGATGATGGTCAACATACTAACAAAGTTTCCAGCGCAATGGTGACGGAGCGAGTGTTCTAGGGCCTCGCAACCGAGCGCGCGAACGACAAAACCCAGATCTCGTCCGCCCACCCAGCACCGACCATGGCGCGATCCCCAACATGCGATGGTCCTTTGCGGACTCGCATATCCGCATCGAGGAGGGTGGCTGGACGCGCGAGACGACTGTCCGCGAGCTGGGTACTAGCAAGGAGCTAGCCGGCGTGAACATGCGTCTTGAGGAAGGCGTCATTCGCGAACTCCACTGGCACAAAGAAGCCGAATGGGCATATGTCCTCGAAGGCAAGGTCCGCATCACTGCTCTCGATCCTGAAGGTGGCTCCTTCGTCGATGACCTAGAGAAGGGTGACCTATGGTACTTCCCCTCTGGCCACCCTCACTCGCTGCAAGGCCTGAGCCCCAACGGCACCGAGTTCCTACTCGTCTTCGACGATGGCAACTTCTCTGAGGACTCTACCTTTCTTCTCACCGACTGGATGAGACTGACACCCAAGTCCGTCTTGGGTGAGAACTTCCGCGTTTCGCCAGAAGTCTTCAAGGCGATCCCCGAGAAGGAAAAGTACATATTCCAGGGCTCAGAGCCCGGTCCCATCGACGACGAGGTTCCAAGTGGCGGCAAGGGATACAAGAAGTCGAAGATCCAGTTTACCCACAAGATGCTTGCTCAGGAGCCTGTCAACACGACTGGTGGTCAAGTCCGCATCACCGATTCGACAAACTTCCCCATCTCCAAGACTGTCGCTGCAGCACACTTGAGCATTCAACCTGGCGCAATCCGTGAGATGCATTGGCACCGTAAGTCACTCACTTACCCATCCATCGTTCTATACTAACTCTTTACAACAGCCAACGCAGACGAGTGGTCCTTCTTCATCGCTGGCCGCGCCCGCGTAACAATCTTCGCCGCCAAAGGCACAGCGCGCACATTTGACTTCCAAGCCGGCGACGTAGGCGTCATTCCTCGCAACATGGGCCACTTCATCGAGAACCTTTCTGACGATGAGGACGTGGAGGTGCTCGAAATCTTCCGTACAGACAAGTATCAGGACTTCAGTCTGTTCCAGTGGCTTGGCGAGACGCCACAGAGACTTGTCAGGGAACACTTGTTTGCGAATAGTCCTAAAGAGGCGGAAGAATTTGCCAAGGCTATTCGTGATGCGGAAGAGGATCCTATCAAGGATACGGAGGTTGATGAGGAGGACAAGGAGGAGTTGTAGGATGGGCGTGGTGATGGAAGGCTCTAAGATGCGGCAGATGTAAGATGAACTGGACTCTTGATGCTGAAGATGAGGAGGCTGAGCGACTGTTCGTAAGTAGCTTTACACCTGTAATACAATCTTGCCACATATACCAGTGCTACAAATTCGATCAATTCATGCACGTGGACTCCACTTCAGGACAAAAGACAAAACCACTTCTATTCTGAAGAGGAACCCACGTGCATCAGTTGGTTGAACTTGAAGTATCGGCTGGCTCGTCCCAATTCCATGGTCAGATGAACTCATACACATGGTCGGCTTAGCTCTACTCATGGTCAACTTAGCTTTAGTCAAGGTCAGGCCAGCTCTTAGCGATGGTCGAGTGAACTCTTAGTCTCGATCGTTCGGGGATGGCCCTAGCCTGTTAGGGCTTAGTCTTGGTCTGATGAGCTACTAGTCATGGCTGGATGAACTGCTAGTCATGGTCGGGTGAGCTTTCAGCCGTGGTCGGGCGAGCTATGTCCATGGTCTGCTCGACTTTTGAAGTCTGCTTAGTTTTGAAGGACAGCTCAACTTGTGAGGACGCTCAACAGTTTGCATGGTCAGGTTGACTTAGTCGATGGTCGGGCCAAGTATTTGGATGGTCTGCTCAGATTACTTCATGGTCGGATGAGTTACACCAATGGTCAACTAAGATCTTCTAGAGCGTCATGGATTGTTCGTGGCATACCTGCCCGTCTTTACATTGTAGTCAGTGGCTACGTTGCCTTCATCCTGCAAAGCGTAAAATGACGCATGCGCAAGTAGTAATTCCAAATTTTAAGACGTTGACTTAGGTGCAAAGTTGCACAACTACTGTATGAGCTTGAGCGCAGCCACAACGCAGCTACCCCGCTGTGCACTTCGTGAATTGCGAGGAGCTCATTGCGCTGACGTAGGCGCTACCATGGCGCGAAAGTACGCATAAAGCGGCAGAGCTTGCGGATGCTAGTATAGCTCACCAGGCTAGTCGTGTGCGTACCATTTATACGTTCGGCATCTTGAACTCTGTTGAAGAAAAACCAAATGCGCAGCAAAACGACTTCGAATGCTGGATCTTACGCCGGAGTATAGCCTCAACTTCTCCGCATGCATGTATCATCCTCATCATGGCCATGCCCTGCGACGCATGTGAAAATGGTTTCCCCGCCTTCGCTGAATTGTTGATTGTTATTCCTATTGCGTAACGTTGTGGCTCTATGCTAGCGGTTCCGCTGTGTGATCGGCCAGCATAACGCCCAGGACGCGAACGAACCGTCTCGGTGATGGCGGTTCAACAGGGTGATCCTTATTATCGCCTCTCATCCTGTGTGTCGCAGTCGAGTGCCAATGCCTGCGCTGCCAGGTGGCTGCTGTCGTCGTCGTCGTTGTCGAAGGACGTGTAGGGCGTGAAGAAATGCGCCGAGTTTGTAGCTGTTGTTCAGCATATTCAATGCTAGCACTTACCATGAGTAGTTTCTAAGCCACCTCGCGCGATCGTGAACTCGCAGAAGGGTAGGATTCGGCTGCATCTTGGTGCCTCGGCGCCTAGTCTCGTGCCCGAGCAGTCAACTGGTCATGCTTCGCAAGTCTACAAGGAACCATATAGGAACACATTATAGTTGAGGTTCTTCGGCGGTAAGCTGACTTGGTCAGACGCAGGTTATGCGTGATGGATCCAGCAGGTCAAAACGGCGGTTCGGTCTTTTCGTGGTGCCCGAAATAATTAATGACGCGCACGCTGACGCAACCATAGGTATCATGAATAATATTCTGCCGGTGCATTTTCCAGGAGGTGATTCGGATGGGGTTGTATTTTCGAGGTGTGGAAGTGGCGAGTGCACAGCGGGGGCATTGCGAGTAGAAATGGATTCCGTCGTACACGTATAGGCAGTTGAACAGTGCCTGAGGGGCCGAGTCCGCGCTTCAAAAAGCACGCGGAAGCGGCAGTGGTGATGTCGGAAAAGCAGCTTGATGTTTGATGCGCGGTGCTAGACATGCACGGGGTGAATGTTGCGAGTACGCGCGGCGCACCTGTGTGGAGCGTCTGGATATAGCGCATGGGGATCGATACGCAATACGACCTAGGGAGGCGACTGAAACTGCTTTTACGGATACTGGATACGCGCTTGAGACGGTCGGGACAGATAGGCCGTTGCCCGGTGCACAGGCGTGCAGCACGCGGTGGCGGTTTGCCAAGGGTGTCACCCGCTGTAGTTTGGTGATAGCGTTGATTGCATGGCGGCGTGACAGACAAGTATCTCCCTGCCCTGCGATGGTTCGAGGTGGTGGGGAGCGCAGCAGGGCCGACTGCTGCGATGGCTGCCCTGGCTGCCTCGCTCCTGCCTGCCGCGGTGCATTGGCGGGTCGCGTCCAGGCGCTCATGGCCAGTCAGAGGCGTTCGCTGTGCGGGGCGACTTTCCCGCAAAAGGGTCCATAAGGGTCCAAAGTCCCCAGGATGCTGGCTGCGCTAGGCCGCATGCGGGCTCATCTGGGCCTTCGGGACTTCGATTCGTGTTCCCAAGGGCTTGGCGCGCGCTGCGAGGACGATGCTGCGTTGCACCTGCCTCTTGCGGGCCCGTGGACACCTGGAGCAAAGGAAGGCGTTATCCACTCTCCTATTTCTCGTGCCCACGACGGCCCATCTATACGCTGCGCTGCGAGATTGATCTCCCGCCTGCCTCAGGGTCTCGCGGGGCTTGGTCGCTCCAGGCTAAGCGCAGGCTCCATGGCGGGTGAATTTGCGAGCTACAGGGCCTTGGGCGGGCCCACTGTGCGGTACCGTTGGGAGTGCCTCCTTTGTTGCTCTTCCACTCGTTGGCACCTCCGACTCCCGCGTGCGTATGCGTGCCACCAAAGTGACGTACCAAACGGCTCCGCCCCCTTCGCAAGCAAACGCTCCAAGATTTCGCCTGGCCCGCGAACCGTGCGCACGGCGTAGGCGGGAAATCTCCCCAAAAGTAACCCAGGTTCGCCAGAGCGCACTCGCCCGCTCCTGCATTCGTATATATCCTGCTGTCCCGCTGATTAACCAAACACGCCCACCCTCACCTCTCACAACCAGCACCAGCAATCATGTCGCGACACCGAATCATCGCGCCCGCCGAGATCGAGCAGAGGATTGGCCAGGGCGAGCCAATCGTAATCCACGAGGGCTATGTCCTGCATCTCGGAGAATGGATCGATTGTCATCCGGGCGGTCGTCTCGCCATCCTGCACATGGTGGGAAGAGATGCGACAGACGAGATCAATATGTATGTAATGCGGGACGAGCCTAAATATCGCCAGCCCTACCAGCCCTTCCGCAACAGGCAAAGTTCGGCCACACCATGTCGCCGGATGCTGCGGAAGCGTTGAGTAAGCAACCCAGCTTGACCTAATACTGACCTCAGAACAGCTACCACACCAATAAGGCACTGCTCATGATGACAAAGCATCGCATCGGTCGTGTCGAGCTGCCATGGGCCAACATGGAGCCTCCAATCCGCTCGCCGGACTACTACATAAATCTTGCGGAAAGAAAGCGATTGGCCGCGGCGCCAGAGTCCGAAAAGTCACGTCGCGGGAGGAGCGTCGACCTGGGATCCGTGGGTCTATCCCCCACCCGTTCTACCGGGCCTCGCTAATATGCACAAGGCCGCCGCCATCATCAGCAAGAAGTTGATTGGAAAGCCAGATACTTGCGTCTACCGCTCAAGTAGCAGGCCTGCAAGCGATCCCGAAAAGCTGCCTCTTATCCAAAGCGAAGATGAGATTGAGACCCCAGTCTTATCTGCTGCGGAAGAGAAGAAGAGGCACAGGGAGCAGTATGCCATCGAGCAAGAAGAGAGGGAGATAGAAGAAGGTCTCCGCGACAACCCCTCGCTCGACGTCGAGACACAACGGGCCATTGTCCAAAACTACCGCGCGCTGCACCAACAGTTCAAGGACGAGGGCCTGTACCAATGCCGCTACTCAGAATACGGCAAAGAGTCGATCCGATACGGTCTGCTCTTCGCGGCATTTGGCGGCTTCCTCTACGCCAAGTGGTACATGACCTCCGCAGTCTTCCTTGGTCTATTCTGGGTACGTCTTTCCCTTTGCCTGTATCAACACTGCTAACCTACCCTAGCAACAAATTATGTTCACAGCCCATGATGCCGGTCATCGCGGGATCACAGGCAACTTCGTTGCCGACACGCTCATCGGCGCATTCATCGCAGACTTCTGCTGCGGCCTCAGCATCGGCTGGTGGAAGTCCAGCCACAACGTCCACCACCTCGTCACCAACATGCCGGAGCACGATCCGGACATTCAGAACATCCCTCTGTTCTCCACCACCCCTACTTACATCAAGTCCGTTCTATCATCCTTCTACAACTTCCAGTTTGTATGGGACGCCGCATGCGATGTCATCGTCCCCTACCAGAAGTACCTTTACTACCCGATCATGGCCTTCGCTAGATTCAACCTATACTTCCTAGGCTGGTTGCATTTGGTCTCACCCCGAGCAGCGCAACTGGGTGCCGCATCATGGACACGCCCCGTCGAAATCCTCTTCATGTGCTGCTACTGGTACCTCTTCGGCTACCTTCTCTGCTGGGTCTACCTCCCTTCATGGCCCATCCGTGTCGGATTCGTCATCGTCTCGCATATGGTCACTATGGTTTTGCACGTACAGATCACCCTTTCTCACTGGGGCATGCCCACATCCGACCTTGGACCCAATGAGTCTTTCCCTCAACGCCAACTGCGCACGACCATGGATGTCGACTGCCCAGCCTGGTTAGACTGGTTCCACGGCGGTCTGCAGTTCCAAGCCGTCCACCACCTGTTTCCCCGCGTACCGCGCCACAACCTCCGCCGCGGCCAAGAGCTGGTCCGCGAGTTCTCTTCCAAGACCGGCGTCAAGTACAACTGCTACGGATTCGTCGAAGGCAACAAGGTTGTCATCAGCCGCCTCGAGCAAATCTCGCAAATGGTCAAGATCATGGTCGAATGCCAGAACCACATGGCTGAGACTGGCGAGAGTGGATTGCACTAGTACGCGCAGGCGCGGAAGCAGTAGATTTTTGCTGGCGTGTTCGCTTCATGACGATGTTAGATTTGTAGACCTTTATCTCCTTTGTTTTGTGCATAATTAGCGAAAAGAAGGCTACCTCTGAAAAAGTTACGAGCAATATACACGATATTTGCATATCCCCTTCTTTGCACTTGACTTGAACCTACACATATCTGAATTACTGACTCACTGTAGGCACAAAACTGACTTGCAAGCAATGGTGACAGGAGCGATAAGGGGCGCGGTTAGTTCGTTACATGGCCATCACCGGGTAGTGGATACCGGGAGTCTCGCCTCGCAAGCAGAATATGTGCACGTCCTCAGCGCAGAAGCTTGAGAGAAGCGGCAGCTAAGCAATCTTAACGTCGGCAATGTGCCTTCGGACTGACTCACAAACTTATCGATACCCGAGCCAACGTGCTCTGCGTTCATCTCCGACGTGGGTATATCAGAGCGCTGCCGGATATTGCCGGTGCCCATGGTTTTCAGGGTCCAACTCTTGCGCGCTCAGGCCATCAACACGCAATCCTCACCACGCGCAATGCAACTCAACGCCCACAGAGTTAAGATATGACGCCCTCTTCCTATCGGTATGAACTCTGCATATCCGAAGTATCTCAGCGCAATGCCCCGCATCACTCCCAGCTCAGCTAATGCGGACGTTCGTGCGGGACGGTTGGCTGGCTTCTACCGGAAGCCTGCTTTCACATCACACATTTTCGATGCCACTGGACATAGCGGACTTCAATTATGCTTTCACGAGAAAGAGATGCGTTCTTTTGTAACCTGACACATAATGTATTCATAAGACAGTACCGACACCAGGCCGCAGAGCCACAGACGTCTATCGCTGAGGGGTTGGCTGGTCTTCAGAACTATACGACGCCGTTGAGGATATGCTGGAATATGCGCAACTATACGCGCTTGTTGGCTTCGAAGCCCGGACAGGACACCAATAACGTCTGGCAGATCCGCTCGATCAAACAGCCAACACGTGGATATCATTCATCTTCCTACACAACGAAAAGGCGCTTGCTGGCAGGCCACTCAGCTGTAGCCAAGTAACCGACCGAGCGTGAAGCGACTTTTGAATGGAATATTTCTTTCGAATCAACCAACCGGGCTATTCTGATCACAGTCGCGCTTCCTCAATAATCCTGGGGTCATTGCCCACGTCGGACCATACGAACAGGATATTCACCAAGTTCCGCTCTCGTAAAAACACTCAGACGTAAGACCGATCAGAATTTCGTCTTCATGTCGTCGGTATGCTGCTCACGGAGGTGTTGAATGGAGCTGTAAAAGAGAAATCACTACGTACAGCTACCGGTTCACTATGAAGTCACGAGCAATATGCCGATCTCATCGGGCGCGCCGATACGAATAACGACCTCTGCTATTACGAAAACAGTATGTTCAGCATTAGGGCCAGGGCATTTCTTCAGTGTGGCAAACGATCCCACGAGACTGACAGTGAGCATGCTGCTGATTTGATCAACCAGCGGAGATACCAATGGCAGCGCATGGTACCTGCGTTAGTTTTGATGTTCTTCTCGGTACCTAGAAGTTTAGGATTACCTCGGGTTTCGCCTAAACTACGGCATCGTGAGTCTTCGCATCGACGCAGTCTTCGCGTTCTTCGTCTTACAAACACTTCACGCTCAACAACAAGGCGAATATGACATGCCAGGCTGACAGAAGACCAAACTCCAGCATCGATCTGAAGTCTCTGCTCATACATGTCTCAACGACTCACCGGACAGTTTGCCCGTTTCGTGCACACCAACTCCACCACCACATCCACATCCCACGTGCCAAGCATGGAGACCACCCCCAACAGGCATTCGCACGCTACTCCAGCGTCACACTCGGTAAACCCGCCTACTCAGGACCACTTTCTACCAATCGTTCATCTCGAGGAGCAAGTTTTTGCCTTCTTTTACGGAAACTGAGTACCGCAATGTCCATCGCCAAGGCAATCCGCCGCCTTGGCTCGGCGCCCAGCCATGTAGGTGTATGCTCTGCAGCATCGACCCGAAGATGGGGATATAAAACTTTTGGCCCGTAGGTACTACTGTTACTTCCTTACCCTACTACCTTCCACGAAACATCCTATTCGAGCCCTCAGGACATTCCCTCGTTACCTACATATCTAAGTTGACAAGACAACTACGGTCGTTTCTACAAATTCAACATGAGGTTCTCGGTCATCTCTCTCATCGCTGCCGCTGCCGCCGTTGTAGCACAGGATACCGTCTCTGTGACTGCTGGTGGCGAGTGCGAGCCTCACGGCGACCACTGGTAAGGCGATCTGAAAAACTCGCGTTCTATGAACCAAGCTGACGATATCAAGGCACTGCCCCGACGGCGTTCCAGAGCCCACTGGCGCTCCTACCCCAGAGCAGCTTGCTTCGCACTCCGCTGAGGAAGCCGCTGAGGAGGCTACTTCCGGCCCTGCCTCCACCATCGCCTCCACCACCGTCACTGTCGTCTCCTCTGGATCCACCATGATCACTGCCTCTGCATCCCACAGCCACGATGACGAGGATGACCACGACCACGAGGCCACCGCCAGCACCTGCGAACCCCACGGCGACCACTGGCACTGCCCTGCCGGCGTTGCCGAGCCCACCACCGCTCCTGCTGAGACCGTCTCCGGCACTGCTACCGTCACCGACGATGCTGCGTCCGCTGCTGAGTCCAGCGCTCTTCCTGAGCAGACCGAGAACGCCGCTGTTGCCGTTGGCGCCGGTAAGGTCGCTGCTGTTCTTGGCGCTGCTGCTTTCTTCTTGTAAGCGCGGATTCGCTGGGATAGTTTGCTGGAACCTTTCTGTAACCGAACTCTTGAATGAGTGGATATGCATATGATGGATGAACTTGGCTCTACTACACGACTTTACCTGTACATATTAGTAGAATGGGGCTACTTGATGGCACCCTAATCAAACTCAAAAGAAATGATCCTACGCAAGAACTCACTTGAGAACATATGTGACGCGTGATTCTTTACTGCGTAAATTGACTTCATGCTAAAGCTCGTCGTGATGTTAGTGCTAAGCAACGTATGAAACACTTGGCTGGCCAGTAGATTGCATGACACCGCATTACGATCCCCAGCTAAGGCCCTCTGTGTTGGCGGATTTTCTAGACTTTCTAGAACCTCGTTGATGTAAGCCAATCTAGAATTGCGTCTCAACCTCCAAGTCTATGCCAAAATCGTATGCAGTTCATCGAGCACCATGAAAACAGTTCTCCATGCACTGATTTAAATCACATCTCCTCAGAAACAGAGCATACCACGGCAAAACATGCAGAACATACAACGAACCATGTCTCGCTGTTTACACATAACACACGTCTGATTGTCTCGCATATCGACAAAGAAGGCACCAAAACGCCACGAGACAAGAACAAAGCACAGCACCTCCTTGTCTGGCAAACAGAAATGTCTCAAAAAAGAGAGACATCACCATGCTACTTGAGGATGGATGCACTGACATCTTCATCAAGATAAATGTAGCGAGGCACTAAAAAATTAAACAGTATTACTTAACATATATCTAATCACTTTTCTTGATAGCAGAGAAAGTCTGGCCTACTTCCCAATATTACTTGAAGGACATTGATAAACCCTCGTCAAGATGGCATTCTCCTGCCTCACCCACATCTTCACCAATACAGCTTCTACACCAAATTGCACCCACACAGTCGTCATCCACCGCTCGCCTCTCTCACAGGTCCGACCCTCAACCTTCGCCCCCGCATCCAATATGCCCACCACAGCATTCGCCCCCTCGCTCGTCACCGGCACTGCATACCACGAGCACGTAGCCTCTTCTAATCGACCTCGGGATAAGACCACGGATATAGAAGAGGAGATAAGAGATAGTTGGTTGCTAGAGTCAGAGTTCAAAGATGGGAACGGGTGGCATGTCGGGTATGAGTGGGTTACACAGATGATTGTCAAGAGGAAGGGGAGGGGCGCGTTCATGTTTGAGGGCGCGATGATGGAGGGGTGGGGAGATAATATTGAGGAGGGGGATGAAGAAGATAATAAGGAGGAGAGGCTCGGCGGAGGAAGGCTGGAAGATGGGTTTGAGTATCGGGGATGGGTGGATGATGAGATGGCGATAGTGACTATGGAGGGTGTGGAGGGGGATGTTGTGGGACGTGAAAGTGTGTGTGAAGATAAGGAGGAGTTCGAGAATGAGACCAGAAATGCGATGGAGGGAAGGAGGAGTAGTGTGGGGCGAGCTCTATTTTGGAATAAGTTCTAACCAACGATGTCTACATATTAGCCGCTTCGGATACTATGACGGTGCTCGCTCTCACACCAAGCCTTCTTTTTCGAATCGTTACCACAAGATATAACTTCCTCTTATCTCCACTTACACGACTATGCCGTGGTGGTGTTGTCCGACTCGCCGAGGATACGTCCCGCATGAAGCATTAAGCAAGGGGTCTTGGCAAACCAGCGAAGGACTCCTTTTGCCCACGCCGCACACCAAAATGAGATCGAGGGACCTATTGAAGACACCATGTGATCAATCGGAGTGACTATGATCACTAGTTGCGGGAGTAGGCGCCGTAGCCGCTATCCAACCGATGTGTTCGAGGACCATCTGCGCCGCATCGCTTCGACTATATGGACATGAGGATGACGGCTAGATGGCAATCTAGATCCTATCGCGATCCGCTATCGATATGCGGTTTTGTAGTATACGAGAAGGAAGGAGACGGACTGGCGAATCAAGGACGATACGTGAGGTGGTTGCCGATAGCTGTTGCGTTTGAAGGACGGGAATGCTAGACGTGAAGATGTGTAGTCAAGGACGTACATGCAGAATCAATACTCTTGGAGGTACTATCGTGCAGTCAGTAAGTGGAGTAAGTGGGTGGAGTGGGTCGCCGAAATACATGTTGGCTTACACAAATGCCACCGAAAGATGTATATAAGAGGGTCAATGTTTCCATTCTCTTTCTCCCCTCACTCATCTCTTCAACGCAATAGTTTCTTACTGTCTATTTCGCTTAAGCCGCAGTCCCATTCACTCAAATAAGCAGCACCCTCAATATGCAGTTCCTCAGCCTTACTTTCACGCTCCTCTCTCTTACTGCTATCAGTGCAGTTGCTTCACCAGCACCGGCACCACAGGTATCAATAAGACCACGTCCGGATGACTGCGTAGGCCGCTGGTGTCAGCTGTTCCCTGAACCATGGTCTGCTGTCCGCAAGAACATAAGCTGGCCCTGCCAAGACGACGGATCGTCTTATGAGTGGTGTGCGGTAGGGGCACGTTGTGAAGATGGTGTTGGCTGTCTATGATCAGCTCTTTTCGGTCATGGTGGACGACGGTCAGTACAGTGACTATTGCTCGGTCGATCGCTCCTGATGCTGACTCACTGTACAGCTGTAAAGAGCCGAGGGAAGGATGGTACTCCGTCCTCTGAGTGCGGCGAGATGACCGGGATCCAGGGGAGAAAGGGGTTGGGTTTGTGGTGTGAGATCTGAACAGAACAGAAGATGTGTTCAGCAGCTTGAAGAATCCATACGGAAAATCAGCTTACACGCACAATCACATCGTTCTTGATATATTCATATCGTAAACAAGTGCGACACATGGAATGAAGACGGTGATTGATGATTCGTACGTTGAGAGGAGAGATCATATTTTGACGATCAAGCAGCAATGAACCAGTACCATGGCAAAATCTGATGAGACGACCGACTTTGGCAGTGCGAATTGACTCGCTAGATCTTAACAGAAAAACAATGAACGAGGTATCGCAACTGCAAAGTGCATGATGGAGTTGAAACGACCCGACACAGCATGAAGCGCAGACTGACACGGGCAGACAAACTGACGCGTAAGGTGACGTGTACTTGCCATGCTTGAGGCCGAACAGGAATTCGACGAACAATACCATCGCTGTTATCAGTGATGCATAGTTGTTCTTGGAATGAAGGCTGTGCGAGATCTAGACGGGTTACCTCGTGAGTACCAGGTCAGCTGGTAGACGTCACGGTGTCTGCAAAGCAATAGCTCATATGTTGGAATGTTCCAAGTCGCCAATGGAGAGAGACAGCAGTCGATACGACAGACAGGCCACGTCTTGGACTCGTATTAGCGCCCTGCACTCTCCGTGGTGCTGATTGACCAGCGCATACCCAGTACCAACAGCATGATCTGCATCCGCACTTCTATTTCAAGCCTCGTATATGTGCAGTTGTTGAATGCCGCTGGACGTAACGTCTGCAGCCGCCGAATCTCCCGTGTTAAGTAAGGGGTTGAGCGCACCAATGGTTCCTCTCACATTCTTTCACCGATCAGATCATATCTTCTAGAAAGACAGGGGCTTCTAGAAGGCCACCCTTGAGTAATGCACAAGTTGAACTGTTCCAAGCCTCTCGGTGCTTGATGTACGCTCCGATCTTGCCGGATTGTGGCCACAGGAGCGCGCAGCATGCCAGCGCATCGTATGTAGTAGACCCTGTGGAATATGAGGTATGTTGGTATGTACAGAAAGGTATGTGCTTGCTGCTATCAGACCATATGAACGCGGGGTGGTCGTCATGTGTGGCATCTTGACTGCATTGTGGCGTCCCCTGGGCCCAACCATTGGAGCGATCGGTATCTGAGGGTAAGGCTGCGCCTGCTGTAGATTGTCCAAGATGGCTCAGGGCCAAGTCGTGACTTTTCCCAGTGTGACGTTCGTGTTCAAGAGGCGCCCAGTACACTGAGCCGCAGGAGCTGAATGCGACTGTTTGGGTCTTGCGGCGTCTATTGAACACGCTAGGTCAACGTGGCTCTGTAGTGCCTCCAGGGACGCTGAGTGTAGCGAAATATGTCCTGATATCGAGACAGCATAGGCAGAGGAAGTCTGGTCGGTGGAGCGCAGACGTCATACGTAGGCATGCACCTAGCCTGAAGGTTTAGCACGGGCTCATGCAAGGACTTCGGGTGTACTCTGCTGTCACGTTTTGCGCGATAGTCGTTCCAAGGTTGCAAAGCGTAATTTGAGGCATGCAAGTCCGTGCGATATTACCGCGTGATGGAGATAGCACGGGTGGGTTCGGGTGCTTTGGCGAGGCTGCAATTGAATGGAGTGAAACGAGTGTGGGATCCAGGCCTCAGGCGACGGCCAAGCGCATATCGCGGTGGGTGCAGTGATTTCAGGTTGGCTGAAGAACCTTTGCAGGAGACTGCGCGAAATGCTGCAAACCATATACGACTGGTGCTATGATGCGTCTTCTCGTGTAAGCTAGGGCGGAAGACTGCATCGATTGATGGTCTTCAGCAAGGACGCTGTGCAACTCTGCGTAGCCATTGCCGAGGGTAAGGGTTTTGACTTTTGAAGTACGGAAAGACTGGCAAACGGCGTCATAAAACGACCAAACCATCCAAAGTTACCGACCAAGGTTTCAGCGACAGGGTCCATCAGGGTCGAATGCGAAAGCGCGGAAGACGACGCTGTGTTCGGCCAGGGTGAAGCGATTGGTAACTTCCGGGGGATTTGTCGGAGCCTAAGTGCGACAGCAGTCAACCAACAGAGCGTTTGACATGTGCGCGTGGTGGGTTCGCGGCGGCAGTCCCAATCAATGAAGGGTGAAACCTCCGCTTTCCGCAAACTCTAATGGCATTTACTTTTGCGAGTTGCTCCGGGCTGCGGATAGAACGGGCATTTTCATGCACGATTCGGCGGTACATGATCACCACGAGATGGACTCGGCATCGATAAGCAAGGGCAACGTCTTACTGCGATTGCAAGTCCAGCACGTCGAAACAGCGCGCAGGATGTTGGCAGCAGCAGGAAGCGGATCTGATCGCCCCAGGCCCTGAGGAGGGCTGCAACGGGAGAGTGCGCATCCCGGCCGTTGAGGAAGACAGGAATACTGGGGCTGCATGCTTCCGATAATGGAGGGGGCGAATCAAGGTGGCTGGACCGACGGGTAAAGGATCCCACTTGGCGCAATCCAGCAGAAGGGCAGCAGGGGCATGTCAGCCACGATGATCCTTCACGAGTGGGCCGTTTGCTGCCCACTGCTGGCTGCTGGAATCCGCCTCGCTGGCCATTGGTTTCCAGCGTCCCAGCCGGCAGTCTGTCAGCAGCGTCGCATAAAAAGCACCGTTGGAGAACCGTTCATGGGGGCGGTCAGCACTCTGGCAAAAGGAAGATATGGGGCTGGAAAGAAACGCGAGGTGTCGGCATGGATAGTGACGAGCATCAGACCATCGTGATGTTGTGTGCGCCAGCCATTGTCGCACGGCACAGTGTGCTTGGCCCAGGCGGTATCTCCCGGGCACCCTGGCACCATGCATCCCCAGGCGGGCCTACTACAGAAACCGGCTCTCTACCCAGACGTGGCGCCCAGCTGAGATGGGCAGCATTGCAATTTAGTGTTATCACTGATGTGGGAGAGGCGAATGCGAAGGCAACTAGCAACGGCGCGTGTAATATTTCGTGCTCTTAACATGGCGATGGGCGCGCCAGACCCAGGGCGATGTGATGGGACGACACCATGGTTGCCCATCGAGAGCCGGGAGCTGGAACCGTGTGATCGGTGGCCAGTGGCCTGGCTGGCTAGTTTAACTTTGGCAAGACGCGGGCCAATATGTTTCGGTTCCCGCTTGGTGCTCGCTTCGGGGCACACGAGTCAGTGCGGGTGGTTGTGTCGAGGTGGTGGATGGCGGGCGTGCAGAGAGGAAGGTGTGGAGAGCAACGAGCTCCTTACCATGGTTCTCGCCAGTTTGTCGCGATGCAAGACGATGCAAGACGACGCAAGACGACTGCGCCTTGCCCTGGTGGTACTAGGACTGCAGCTTCTGCGCGCGAGGCGTCCGCGGAGCATTCATGGGTTGCACGCGGGTGAGGCTTCAAACCAATAGCCACATGCCGCTAAGCTGCCTTTGTCCGGCTAAAGTGTCAGTGCAGATGAGCCTGACCCAGCGGGCCTCTCAGCCGTCCCCTCTCATAGCCGCGTGCCCTCAGCTCTCCCCATTCTTCACATATCCATCGCCGACTCTTGCACCCTCTCTGCAATTGCGGCTCCCGACCACCGGTGCTGTTCTCGCTCTGCCATCTGTCTCGGAGCATCTTTTTGAGCATACCTGACTTGGCATCATCTTAGCCAGCCTCGCCGTCGCGTCTCCCAAGCTTTCTGCTTTCTGGCCCCCAGCACCCGGCCCTCTGCACCACCCAGCCATCGACCGCAGCACCGCAAAGACATCCATCTCTGCGCATCCCCCACTGCACTGCTCCTCTGCTCGACTTGTCGCTTTGCGCATCATTTTTGGTTGATTTTCCACGTCGATATCGGTAAGTTTCCCCAGCGAGTCTCGCCCGCGCCTGTGGGATGCCGACAGTTTGGGCACGCGTCAGCCAGCGATGCGGCGTTGGCCCTGCGGCGCCCACGAGTCTGTCGGAATGGCATTGTCAAACACATGTGCTGACCACTCCAGATTGTCTGCTACCGTGGTTCACTCCAGCGTAGCTGTTGTTCTAGCTCGTTCAAACTACCCATTGTGTGGTTGCTGATGTAAGTGTTCCCTATGGGTGGGTGCCGCGAGGCAGTCCCTGGCGTCGACTCACCCCAACTCCACGACGACTCCGCATACTGACTCGCTGCAGACAAGACACATCGCACTCATGATGTCCAACATTGCTGTCAGCCACGAAAACAAGAGCCAATTCATCCGCACCACCAAGGATGGCCGCACTATTCGCTACAATCTGCAGGTAATCCAGCAGCCCGAACGCGCGCGTGCATGTGGTAGCGGCGCAAAGTCGAGTGCCGATCGCCGCCCCGTGGACCCTCCCCCGATTGTTGAGCTTCGCATCTACGAGAACGACCAGGACATCACCTTCGCCTACAATGCAAGTTTCTTCCTCCATGCCAGTCTCGAAAATGCGCGCGCCATCGCACATGGACGCACCCAGTCCTCGGCAGGCCCCAGCTTTCCTGTCCTGACCGGCACCCCCGTTGCGGGCATGGCCTACCTCGAGCGCCCTACGCCTGCTGGCTACTTCATCTTTCCCGACCTCTCCGTCCGCCACGAGGGCAAGTACCGCCTGAGTTTCGCTCTCTTTGAAAACTTGGCTGAGGTCAAGGACCTGGACCCTGGTGACCCAGAAGTCATCTTCGACGGCAACCACTTTGTGTCCCACCGTGCTGAGGTTAGATCCTCGCCATTCACCGTCTTCTCAGCGAAGAAGTTCCCTGGTCTGTCTGAGAGCACTGCCCTGAGTCGCCAGGTTGCCGAGCAGGGCTGCCGTGTTCGTATCCGTCGCGATGTCAGGATGAGGCGTCGCGAGAACAAGTCATCCAAGGAATGGGACGAGTATGATGAGGAGGGTGGTGGCTACGACCGCGCGAGAGGAACAGCGACCCCCGAAAACTACGGCCAGCCACCAAACGCCCCTCTCGATGACCGTCCACGGTCCGTATCCAACGCCAGCAATCCGTCGCTGGCACCTCCTCGCCGTCCGAGCATGGAGGAGATGGCACATGGCTACCCTGCCAGCAATGGCTATCAGCAACAGATGCCACCGCCGCAGAACCCCACGTACACGCAAATGCCTTCTTATGCATCGAGCCAGCAACACCAATACTCGCAGCAGTACTCCGCTCCCCAAACGCCTTCCATGATGCAACCTCCCCAGCATTCTACTGCATACTCGCAACACCCGCAACATGCCCAACACGCCCAACACAGCAGCTACTCGAGCCAGCAGCAACCTCAGCCCACAATGCCATCAACCCAGCAATACAACTACTCCAACTACCAGCAGCCGGCCCACTACGACCAGGTTCCTCCTTCTCGTCAGGAACACGTGGCCGCCGAGTACGCCCAGCCAGTTGACTACCGACGTTCGTCTGTGACCCAATCGTCGCCTCAGCAGTACTCCGCGCCCAGCCATGCAGTGCAATCCTACAGCTCCATGGATCAGTACAATCGGCCACAGCAAATGAGCCAGCCTCTGCAACCCCTGCAGCCTCTACACACCTCACCACAGGCATATGCTTCGTCTGCTCCTAGTGCTGTGCACACTCCCAGCCACCAGCCGCTGCCATCTTTGAGGCCCATCGTCGCCGAAAAGCTGGAGCCCGTCTCGCCTTCTTACCAGTCGCCGCCCGGTACTGTTTCAGCTACCATGTCGGTTAACTCCGACGGGTCCAGCCAGAACTATGCGCTGCCCAAGTTCAACGCCCAGGCACAGGGTCTTCCGCCCATGTCGGCTGGGTCAAGTAACAAACGTTCCTTCTCCAGCACATTCGACTCCCGCCACTTGAACGAACGCATGGTCTCTGGCAGCAGGCCACAACCATCTGGTGCTGGGTACAGCTACGATCCTGCCGACTCTCCGGATATGGAGGAGCCAATGGACCGAGCGGCCATGAGCTACCGGCGTGCGGACGGGACACAACGGCAACGTCATGTACCCGCAGTCGGCCATTGAGTTGTTCTCTGCTGACGGCCGCGTAGCTCTGATAAGACCGGCCCCCAGCATGTACGTTGCATAAGGATCTGTTGTAGGAGTACGGCGTTATGTGTGCTGTTACGGATCTAATGTGCTCTGATCATCTATACCCCCGAGTACGACGAAAGCGCGATCTCGCCACGGCAGTCTTTCCTATCTTGTTTCCAAGCCCTGTCTTTCTATGCTTTATTACACATACGTCAGCTATTAAGCTGCACACTACCGTTTCTTTTCACTGTTACACAAAACATACTACCCACATACCCCACATCAAGGCAAAACGCCCTCTGTTTCCTTTCAATCTATTATTCCTACCCTGTACTTTGTTTGAATGTGCTTTACGGAACACGCGGCTCAGCAAATTGAGAGCTCTGGCATTTCCTTCCACTGGTTCTTGGGACTGTGGCTTTACCCTCCACGGCTTCATGTCGCCGTCCGGATAATCGGATCAGATAGTATACGCATGAGCATGCGACTAGGGAGGCTGCTTGTGATTTGCATAGATTCCGTAGGCTCAATCATGGCACACAGTGCGCTGTTGAACTTTAGTTTTAGTCCCCTTGTGTGAGCAATACACGCAGTTGGTGCGCTCCAAGTCCATCCCACGGAACGGCTACATCTCGCGTTGTCTAGTCCGCCTCCAGAGTACCCCTCCAACTACCCCGCGTCCCAATACAGATCAACACAATCACGCAATTTGCCAGCGTCCTACCAGAACACGCGCCGTGCATCCGACGAGTACAATGTGACTGTCTCTTACACATAATAGGAAACGTAGAAGTTGAAGCTTTTCGCATTATGCCGCAAAGAAGACCGGCTTACCTAAAGCTAGCCTGTGATGGTATGGTACCAGTTGACGAGTGTGACAGCCCTCAAGCACACTTCCTGCGATGGGAAGCTACGAAGGTGCGCCCGCGGGCTCTGGCAACAAGTGTGATCCACACCCGCGTGGGCAGAAATGACGTGACGGACGCGACTTTTGGCACAATTGATCCTCTGGCTCTCCCCTCTTTTCAACTTCCTCCCCTCATTCCGAACGTTCTCGTGAACATCTGGCACCCTACCCCCAATTCATATCGCCATTGTGCATAGTTGTTGAATTGTAAAGCAACATGGCTGAGGAACTATCCAAGAACTTCGAGACGCTGCAATTGCACGCTGGTGAGCGCTTTCAAGCTTCTTTCCAGGTGTATGTACTAATACAACATCTCCAGGCCATGAGCCAGACTCAGCGACAAACTCTCGTGCCGTACCCATCTACGCGACCAGTGTAAGTTATGGAATAGAATGGGCCTCCAGCGACACTCATGCTAATACAAACAGTCTTACACGTTCAATGACAGCGCTCATGGCGCAAGGCTCTTCGGACTCAAGGAGTTCGGCAATATCTACAGTCGTATAATGAACCCCACGGTCGATGTCCTCGAGAAACGTATCGCGGCACTAGAGGGCGGTGTTGCAGCCCTAGCAACAGCGTCTGGCCAGTCCGCCCAATTCATCGCCATAGCTGCCCTGGCACATGCTGGAGACAACATCATTGCAACTTCGAACTTGTACGGAGGCACATATAATCAGCTTAAGGTCTTCTTCCCGCGTCTGGGAGTGCAGACTAAGTTCGTCAACGGTGATAAGCCGGATGACTTTAAGGCTGCGATTGATGAGAAGACTAAGGCCATCTATGTGAGTTCCTGCGAACGATTGCCTGCAAACTAGCTAATTCTCCAAAGCTTGAGAGTATCGGCAACCCAAGGTACAACGTCCCCGACTTTGAAAAGATCATAGCGATTGCGCACGAGGCCGGTGTTCCAGTTATTGTCGACAACACATTTGGTGCTGGAGGATACTTCTGCAGGCCCATTGACTTTGGTGCCGACATTGTGGTGCACTCTGCTACGAAGTGGATTGGAGGCAAGGCTCACTTCATTCCTCGAAAGAAAGTATACTGACTAGGACGACAGGCCACGGAACGACGATCGGTGGTATCATTGTCGACAGCGGAAAGTTCGACTGGGGCAAGCATGGCAAGCGCTTCCCGCAGATGGTCGAGCCATCAGACGGCTACCACGGGCTGAAGTTCTGGGAGACCTTTGGAGCCATTACATTCATCATCCGCGCGCGCGTTGAGATCCTGCGAGACCTAGGCGCAGCGCTGAACCCCTTCGCCGCCCAACAGCTCATCCTTGGTGTCGAAACCCTTTCCCTGCGATGCGAGAGACACGCATACAACGCACTTAAACTGGCGAAGTGGCTTGAAAGCAACAAGAACGTGAGCTGGGTATCGTACCCAGGTCTCGAGAGTCACCAATCGCACGAGCTAGCGAAAAAGTACCTACCGCGTGGTTTCGGAGGCGTACTATCATTCGGTGTAACAGGAGGCGGGGAAGCAGGCAGCCAGGTCGTGGACAACTTCAAGCTCATCTCCAACGTAGCGAACGTTGGCGATTCAAAGACGCTGGCTATCCATCCTTGGACGACGACGCACGAGCAGTTGAGTGACGAGGAGAAGATCAGCTCGGGTGTTACTGAGGTAAGCATGCCTTGCTCACAGAGGCAAAGCGATGACTTGCTGACAGATTATAGGATCTCATTCGCATTTCGGTTGGCACAGAACACATCGACGACATCATTGCCGACTTCGAGCAGTCTTTCAAGAAGTCGGCAACGAAACCGGCTGAGAAGGGTCAGCCTGAGAATGCGACAAAAACAGGTGGCGGTGAGCCCTCTGCGTCCTTGTCGGGTGCTACATAGGATGCAGTACTGAGGCTGTTGCTCTAGAAACGCGAGTAGCGATTCCGAGACTGTAATGCGATGAATACCTAATGGCAACCGCGGCATATTGTGGCTGATGGGCCAAATGTTTGGTACCTACACTACTTGTTATCTATTGCGCAGCGTGAACTCTCTCCGTGGTGTCCTCGTACGAAGTCGTTACATGTCTCTTCTAACTCCTGGCAGCGCACACGCAGCAATGCAAGCCGAGGCATCTTCCCTACCGGCGGGCTCCAGTACCGAGACCGGTCGGCCAATCAGCATGGAGCCGTCTACGTGGTCGCGAAGCAAGGATGGTTACCCCAGGATCTGATCTCGACAACATGTGAAAGCCACATATCTAGCACATGACGCATCTGCGCATCCAGACACTCTCGTCATCCTATGCGCGCCAGCCCTCTCGCTCAGCGGTACACCCAAGGCAGCGCGGCGCCCCATCTCGTTCCCCGCAAACACATGCCCAAAGGCGCATGCTCCGGAGTCTGGAGAAGAGCGGGATGCCCAGATATCGGGGTTTCAGCTGCATCCAGCGCACCTGACCGGTAGCTTTCGGTGCAGGAACTTGGCTCCAGTTTTCATCTTGGTCGCAATTGGACGGGCGCGCGACATGACGACTTTGCCGAGGCACGTTTTGCGCCGCCATGGGAAATTGTGGAGTTTCTGGACTAGTCCCGCATGATCACAACCCTTGCCTTTAGGGTTCGTTGCGCCTGATTCCCATCTTCCACTGCTAAGTTTGAGCGCGTTGCCTCTTCTCGAGACGTGTTGCATCTTCTTTTTACTGTTCGCTATAGCTGAGGAGAAAGCGGGAGTCTTGGCGTAAAGCTATAGGTATGTGAGGTCATCTGCCATGTCGCAGCTGGAAGCTAGAAGCTTGGGGCTGTCCCGGGCACGCCGACCTCGCCCATGCGCGGCGTGTTTACCAAGAGCTCTGCTGACGTTTAATATAGAGTAGACTGTCTCTCATCACCTCGCTGGTATCACCTTTGCACGTTACACGAAGCCGTCCTCGACCGAAGCGGAAAGAGCGACCACTCGAAACCGACCTAACCGAACACACACATACGCAAAGATGTTCGGATCTATAGACCCTCAGTTGGACCGCGCGGAGGAGCTCCACGGCCCTCCGGCGAAAGGACAGCCATACAGCGTGGTGTTGCCAGGCTCAGAGGCAGAGGGAAGGAGCGCCATCTACAGGCATTGGAGGTTTACCGACAGGCCTCTGCTAGATCACCTGGTCCCTGAGATCAGGACACCCCACGAGGCATTCGAGAACTCGGTCGCCAAATGGCCCAAGAACAAGTGCCTGGGCCACCGCCCCTACGACACCGCTACCAAGACCTTCGGCCCTTACGTTTGGGAAGACTACGAGACAGTCGCCAAGCGGAGAACGAACTTCGGCGCCGGCCTGGTACATCTGCACAAACAAGCTGGCGTTACCGCGCCAAAGTACGGTATTGGACTGTGGTGTCAGAACAGGCCGGAATGGCAGATCACGGATCTGGCGTGTATGTCTCAAGGACTCTACACCGTTTCCATCTACGACACGCTAGGCCCAGACACGACCGAATACATCATCAATCACTCTGAGCTGGCTTGCGTAGTTGCTGGAGTGAACCACGTTACCGCGCTGTTGAAGCTGAAACCTCGACTGCCTTCGCTGAAGATCATCGTGGTCCTCGACCCGCTTTCCGCTGGCGAGCTTCCAGGAGAGTCCAAGGGCGACATTCTGAACTCGCTAGCGAGCGAACAAGGTGTGACAATTCACTACATCAAGGATGTGGAAGCTTTGGGCGAGAGGCAACCGATCCCGATGAACCCTCCTACACCTGAGGACATCGTCACTATCAACTACACATCTGGCACCACGGGAAACCCCAAGGGCGTCGTTCTGTCTCACAAGAACGCGCATGCCGGAACATGCACATCTATGGTCATCATGGGTAGCAGTCCTAACGAGGTCATCTGCTCTTTCTTGCCCCTGGCACATATTTACCAGCGGCTGGGAGAACACAGTGGGCTGGCAACTGGTGCTGCCATTGGCTACTTCCATGGAAACATCGCAGAGCTAGTGGATGACTTGCAGATGCTGCGACCGACCATCTTCTCTGGTGTACCCAGGCTGTACAACCGCTTCGGAGCTAAGATCAAGGAAGCGACCATCCAAGCCACTGGCGTCAAGGGAGCACTATCCCGACACGTGGTATCGACCAAGCTGGCGGCTCTCAACGACAAGCAAAACCCTACCAACAAGCACATGCTCTACGACCGCATCTGGGCTAAGAAGGTTTCCGCTGGTCTTGGACTGGATCGCGCAAAGGTACTTGTTAGTGGCTCTGCGCCCATTGATCCCAGTCTGCATCAATTCCTCCGCATCGTCTTCGGAACCAACTTCACGCAAGGATACGGTCTTACCGAGACTTACGCCGTTGCACTCGTCCAGCACGAGGGTGACTTCTCCGCTGGCAATTGCGGTGGTGTTGGACCGAACACAGAGTGCGCTCTGCTCGACGTGCCTGACATGGAGTACATGTCCACCGACAAGCCGCACCCTCGCGGTGAGCTGCTGATCCGCTCTGCATCGCAGTTCAAGGAGTACTTCCGCAACGAGGAGGAGACTGCCAAGGCGATTGATGCTGATGGTTGGTTCCACACTGGTGACATCTGCTCCGTCGACGAACTTGGTCGCTTCAAGATCATCGACCGCAGGAAGAACGTCCTCAAGCTCGCACAGGGAGAATACATTTCCCCCGAGCGGATCGAGAATGTATACCTTGCAAACTGCAGCTACCTCGCATCTGGCTACGTTCATGGCGACTCCCATCAATCCTTCCTCGTGGCCATCTTTGGTGTCGCGCCCGACATCTTCCCACAATTCGCATCCAAAGTGCTCGGCGAGAAGATCCCAGAAGGCGACATCGCGAAGTTGAAGGAGGCCTGCAAGAACAAGAAGGTCGAACAGGCAGTACTTAAGGAGCTGGAAAAGGTGGGACGAAAGAACAAGTTCAACAGCTACGAGCGTGTGAGGGCTGTGCGATTGTTTGTTGACCCTTGGACCATCGAAAACCAACTTTTGACCCCAACGTAAGTTCAACTTGACATACTACATGGACATTTCACTGACACTGCATAGACTGAAGTTGAAGCGCCCGCAAACCGTCAAGGCTTTCAGGAAGGAACTGGACGACTGCTACGAAGAGGCACTGGCCGAGGAGTCGAAGGCCAAGGCGAAGTTGTAGAGAGTGGAACTGCATGTTTGGCGTCTGGCGGCCGTACGAGGATACCTAGACAGTGATTGCATGGTTGCTTTCCTAGCGCGCGGGTACCTGGGCACCCTGTGCGATTCATGGTACCATGGAACTGCATATAGATCGGTCGATTGAGTGTACAGTAGCGGTAATACTACAAACTGAACATGTTCATCCGACCGCTGTGGAGATTTCCCGGCTGATGCGCTGGTGAAGGGATAAAAATTGCAAGCGGTGAACGATAGTAGACAACGTGTCACGGGCCGTAGTGGAGGGTAGCGAGCAATGAGTGGGTGCCAAGTCACGCATTGACAGGGTCCTCCTCACCTCGGAAGCCGCAGCCAGTAATTGTCGTGTCCGACGCTGCAACCAGCGATGCGACTTGTCGACTAATTTCTGCACAAAACAAACACTCGGGCTCCTCCGCTATACACCCTCGACCCTTCTCCGCCTTATTGCCGCCTCGCCGCTTCCTCGAGGCGCGCTCTCTTATCTCCACTACCTTACTGTATCTTAGCGCCGCGAGCACCCCAGACGGATGCCCATTACACGCGCAACGGCTTTGGCCATGAGCGACGACGCCGCCGATGAGTCGACACAGCCGCGCGCGTCGCGCTTCAAAGAACACACAAACACCAACGGCAGCATACGACCGCCGCCGGACGAGCTATGGAAAGACATCGGCATCGAGGAGCTGATCGAGCAGTTCAACGAAGAGAACTCGAAGCCGCCGACGTCGAGAAAAAGCTCTGCGAACCGCATGCCCCGTCTGGTCAAGTCGGCTTCTTCGAGGGCTGCTTCTGGTAGCGGGACCCCTACGGAATCCAGCTTTAGCACAAGCGTCCAGGCATCGGCAACCGCGCCGACAGAGACGACATATGCCCGCCTCCAGCGCGCGTTCGCTTCCATGTTCGGCAGTGTTCTGGGCAAGCGCAAAGCCGGCAACGCAGATGCGGAGCGGGAGAAGGACCAGCACCAGCAACTACTCGACCAGCGCAAGAGGGATGCCGAAATCGCCTACCATGAAGCGAAGGACCTGGGTCTTCTCCCACAACCAAAGGTCTTCGTACGACCCGCTATGAGGTCGCGGCAGTTCGGTACACCATCCCAGCCTGTTGCGGCTGAGAAGATGCAGCTTGGCTTGACCGCAGCCATGGCCGAGGCAGCGACCCCAATCCGTACACCGCGAACGCCGACCCTCCGCCATACCCCCAGCAAGAAGGACCTGCACAAGCAGAAGAAGCTCACGAAGCGCGTCTCCGATCTCGAGTACAAGCTCGCCTCTGCGAAGAAGGAGCTCCAGACCGTCCTCTACAACGACATACCGCCCGTCCCACGCATCCCCGACTTCGCACCACCAACCCCCGACGTCACCCCGAGCGAGAACGAAGATCCATCACGAAACACAACGCCCGTCGAAGTTGAGCCACCCGCCAGCATCGGCAAAATCGTAAAGAAGCGCAAAGCCACCCTCCACGACTCGGACGGCGAGTACAAGCCCATACCCACCGACTCGGAAGGCGACATTGACATGCTCTCCGCTGCATCCGCTTCTGAAGCCGAAGTGTCGGAGCGCAACACCGAGCGCAGTATAAAACGCGTCAAGAGCACCGCGAGCAAGAAGAGCCCTGGTAGACGGTCTAGCTCGAGGCTCACAAAGAGGTTCTCGAGGAGTAATTTGAAGAGCGAAGAGCCTGTGCGCGTTGTACCTGATGGCAGAGACGTCCCTGACGTGCCTAGCATACCGCGTGAGATGGAGGGTAAGGGCAAGAAGGTCAAGGTTGGTGATGATGGGTTTGGAGGGTTGGGCCATGAGATCTTTTGACTAGAAGATTGATGATATGTTTGGGAGATGTTAAAAAGCTTGCTTTACACGAAGAGACTCTTGGGCATTGTCGCATCATCAGCCTGGGAATATCTTGCATAGCACATGGAGTGTGCGGGAAAGGCGTTTGCTGGGTATCTTGTCCCTCTTCCCTTTTCTTCTCTTCTGGTCCATTTCCTTTTTGTCATCTTTCGTTTACATCACCAGCGTCCCTCTCGACTACTCGTACTGTGTGCGGGACTGGAGTTGCTATACTTCTTGTATTTGTCTTGGTCAGAGAATTTGGTCTTTTCCCCCATTAATGTCTGGAGCATTTTGTATAGGTATTGTCTATGCATGAAAGCGACGAAATTACGACTTAATAGCATACAATGGCATAATATCTATTCTTGAACGGACTGGTGTTGGGGGTGTCAAGACTTGGAATTCGAAGTGTCGACTCGCATCTGGGAAGCTGTCTTCTGAGACCGAGATTGATAGCTTGCGACATTCGCCTGGTACGGGCCCATGTCTTGGTGCTCTAGACCATTACGCTGTTGTAGTTCTTTGTCGCCTTGCAAGACATGCTCAGACATACTCAGACACGTGTCTCTAGACATCAAAAGTCTCAGACCGACTACGGCCAAGAGCGATATATCTACCTTACCAGAGGCTCACATGCAAAGATGTACACACTAGCAAGACACCAGAACACAACAAGAAGACACTCAAAAGGTCATCCAACCAAAGAAACGGCTACCAGAAACCATGCCTTACCACCCCGACTCAACATCCCGCGCCCTCTTCATAAGACACCACATCCACACTCCTATCACCCTGCAAGAAGTTCTCTGCTCTATATGTCGCCAGCGTTGCACCGATCGCCACCAAGTCGTTCAGATCACCGCACATCCGGAATGTCAATGCGTGTTTGGCGAGACGTGTCTGCTGCAGTGGTTGGGATCTGGAAGCGCGGCGAGTGGGACTTGTCCGAGTTGTAAGGCTGTGCTATTCAATAGGGGGGTTGACGATGATGATGATGATGAGGAAAGCGATGGAGATGAATATGAGGATGAGGATAGTGAAGAAGATGAGGACGAGACAGAAGAAGATGTACGCGGACGACAACCAACAAGACAGGAAAAGGGGCATCGCCCTCGTCGTCGTAGAACCCCTTCGTCCTCACCCTCATCATCACGACCGTCGTCAGTAGCTTTTTCTGCTGACGAATCCGGTACACCACCACCTCGCACTTTCCACCGCCGTCGCCGCTCACCCTCTCCATCTCCATCTCCATCCCCATCCCCATCAACCACCTCGCACACCCTCTCCGCCCCAACCTCACCCACTCTTAACCTCCCCCTCGCAATCGACACCCTAGTCACCGACCTCTGGGCCGGAACCTGGGACCTCGTAACAGAAAGCTGGTCGCTAACCCCAAACGACGCTTCGCGCTCACGCAGCATAACCCGCGCGCAACTCATCATGCTGGTACGTGATGTCAATCCTTTTGAGGAGGAGTTGGAGGATGCGGTGGTTGAGCATCTTGTTGTGAGGGCGAGGAAGATGGTGGTGAAGCATAGGCGGAATGGGGAGTATGAGGATGGAGGGGAGTTGAGGACCGAGAGGGAGGATGTCAGGTTGGCGGTTGGGTATGGGGTGTAGATGGTCCGCGGGCGTGTTTGCTTTTGGGAGTGTTTGGGTGTTGTATGTGGTCTAGATTCTGTATATCATTTCGCCGATTTTGCTTTTGCTTGTGCTCGTTCGTTGTACTCGGTCTAGATCTTGCATGTAATATCTTGGAGTTTGCTTCTTTGATATATCGTGTCCTGAGCGCGTTTTGACATGTGAATTTGATGGAAGTATGTTAATCGGTTCTACAGCGACACGCAATTAACCCATCTCTTTCGCAAACATGCAGCTTCTCAGCCTGTCTGCATACTGCATCTCGATAACAAACGCAGCAAATCTCACATTACACCGCACCAATCTCACGCATCCATCTCCAATGCTTCCAAATACCCTGCACGAACGCCCGATTGACCCCGCAGGACCACGGCGGCTACTCCCATTTCCGAACGACGGACATGCGGGTCATCCAGTTGTGGCAGTCACGCCGACCAATCGCGCACCAGGGATATAGTTCCGCTCCACCACCTCTTTCCATTCCCCTGCTTGCGTGCGCCGCGATTCGGCCCCACGTCATCGATAGGCCCCAGTCTAGAAACGACAATGGGCATTGTTTGGGTATATAGTCAAGGTGGGTCTGGGACTTCCTGACGTGCGTGCTTGCATATTGTCTACCACTCCCGAGCGATAACTACGTACGGAATTTCATGTACGAACATAAACCCGAGAATATGGCCGACGAGAAGAAAGAACAAGTGAAGCGTGTTGCGGCGGAGAAGAAGGATCAGGCTGAGCGTGTGGCTGCGGAGAACGGCATGTGAGTTTTGGTCGCTGTGAAGTCGAGATGCGATGAGTTGCTAATGGATGAGTAGTGCTAATCCTTCGGGTGCGATGATTGCGGCTTTTGCGCCTATGTATCTCGCTGCCATACCTCTTACGTACGTCTTCTCTGGCTCTCGAAGCCCTTCGTCATACCGGACTGGAACTGACTGGGCAAATAGCTCCTTCCTCACAAAACCGAACAGCGTCACTCAGTCGCTGGTTCACGCGCTTATCAAGTTGATTCCAGGAGTTACTGTACGTCTTCTATTCTTTATCCTGATATCGTACTGATAGCAACATCCAGACTACAGCAATAACTTCCGGACGCGCAATCCCCGCCCTCTCGGCTCTATACATATTCTGGACCTTCGGCGCATCGGGCGCGCTCTCCGCAGCAGGACAGGCCATGGGACGGGAAGAAGGTCTTGACCTGGAACATTCGAGGAAGCATATCCACAAGCTCGACGGGCTGCCACTGAGGCTGAGGAGTGCGCATTATGCGCTTATGGAGAACTTCCCTGGTAAGCCTGCATTTCTCGCAGTGCCCTCTATCGGTAAAGATTGTCGCTAACGTGGACGTGATTGCAGGCTTCGCCCTTGCTGCCGCGCTGGCGCAGGTCCTTGCGCCCCGAGATGTACAGATCGTGAACCTGCTCGGCTACCATGTCATCGCCAAGTTGCTTGTGCATTACCCGTCTTATCTGAGCAACGTGGCTTTGCCGAGGACGGCTGCGCATGTCACTGCTACGGCTGCTTTGATCAACATTTGCTGGAGGTTGGCTGCTGTCAACTAGAATGGAAGGAAATTTTGAAGTCGTATTGATCAAGTTGAGACTACTATCTGAAACAATCCAAGACGTGTCCATGGCTAACATCCTATCTATGCAATGAAGCTCATCTTGCTACTAGTACCGCTCATGTACTTGTATTCCCTCTCATAGTAGTTCTGATCAACCACATCCTCTTCACCGAGGAGATCCTCACCTGCGAGAGCCTTGTCGTGCAGGACCATGGTTGCAACCTTCGACTCTCCCAGACCCTTCTTACTGGCTACCTTGCGGATCTCTTGCAGAATACGATCAGAGAGCCGTTGATACATGGGGTCGTCAGGAGCATCGTCGCCGCCTGGGCCTGCCTTGGAAGAGCCACCATCGCTCTCAAACGGCTCGAAGTAAGCAACGACCGTTTCCAGCTCAGAGAAGTTTGCCAAAACCTCGGCGTAGGCGGCAAAACGGTTGTCGAAGCCGGTGATCTGCGCTCCGGTAACGCCATGTATCTTGCCACCGAAGCCGTCATGCTTCCATGGTAGTCCAAACATGAGGTGTCGAAATCCCAGCCGCTTGAGGTTGGGACGGATAGCCAAGATTTTCTTCAGCATACCTACGTTGAGAGAGTTCGCTCCAAAGCTTAGATCACATGACTCCAGATCAGAATGGCTGGCGATCATCCGAGCCAAGTCCGGCTGCCAAGGGTTGAGCGAGACCACTTTGAGGTCTTTCAGGGTCGAGAATGAAGCGAGAAACGCCTCAAGACCGTTGGGATCATCGTCCCAAAGCTCTTCAGCGTAGTCCCAGTTCTGCACGTCCAGCTTCTGAAGACTGACGTCACTAGCCATGAAGTGCTTGAGGAAGCGGGGTAGCAGCTGGCAGTCATCTAGTTCGAGCCAGCGGATGCTGGAGAAGTTGATGCATGTGTAAGTATCCTGGGGGAAACCGTGGCCAAAGTCGAAGTGACCGAGGCGCAGATGCGTGATGTTGAAGCAGCGGATGGCGGGGGGTGGCGCAGGAGCCATGTTGAAGATGTTTGCACAGTCATGTTCGGGCCATCGCATCGACCATGATACTGATTCGAAACCTTGTGCGGTCGGGAACACAAAGGCGCCGAGAACTCTTTTGAACATGTTCACTGACGTGCCTGTCTCTGTATTGCGGTGTGACATAGCCTTGTACCCGCTACCGTGCACCATGAGTGCCTCTTTGCTTTTTCTTCGGGTAGGCTGGAACGTATAGTCGACCGAAGAGTCCATCATACGGTGTGGCTGCGGGATAGAATCACAGGCCCATGGAAGATGCAGCTCTTTGAGGTTCTCCTTCAGTGGCGTGTCGGCATCGAACAGGGTCTGGAGATAGACGTCGACCTTGCGAGTGACGGAGACGTGACAAAGTCGAAGCTCCTCCAACGGCACATCGCGGAGTTCCATGAGGAACTCAGCCAGAATGTATCCAACCTCTTTATCATTCGAAGCAGAGAGACTTAGTGTTTGAGTCTGGTAAAGTTTCATCTTGTCCAGGGTACATGGCAGATAGGTATCCGCCATGAAGCTAGCATCCTGACACGGGCTTTGGTCGATGTCGATGGCGACGTGTTCGTAGAGTAATCGGTCGGCGTGGTCTTGAAGAGATCTGCAGACGAGACTGACGTCGTACAAATGTTGTCTACCCTTCACTCCATAGCGAACCTGTATGATTTAGCAGTGCTCTTCTTTGTTTGGCTAAAGCATCTGAAAATTAAAAGTGCTTTACTTACATGCACCATCACTTCGTCTAACAACTCTGCTGGAAGCTTGAGTAGGCCTTGAGGTCCATTGGTCGGCGTAGTAGAGACGGGTATAGCAACGGGCGCGGGGACGGGTGTAGCTACAGGCGCGGGGACGAGTGTCGCTACAGGCGCGGGATCGTTCAATTTTGGTTTCTTTGAGACCACATCCTCTGGCTCCGATGAAGAGCAGGAGCGAGGACGCTTCGGCGGAGCTTGACTTGGGATCGCTGGGTCTTCGTGCGCTGTCATATCGGGGTCTGGACTGTCGCCTTGGGCGTCTGCGGATGTAGGTGTCTCATCCTCAAGACCAATGGACGTTTGAGGGCGCTCCAATTGGGCCTCATCGCCGTGCTGTGTCATCTTGCCAATGATCTCTGTCGGCCTGAGCGACAGTCGGCAAGTAAGATCCAAGAAGTCGGGAGGTGAGAGGGAGGTGAGAGGGAGGTGAGAGGGAGGTGAGAGAGTCAAGTGAGAGAGAAATCTAAGACTGTGTCAACACCGCGACCGTTTGCAATATTGCGTCACCCTCTCAACGCGCGCTAGCGCGCACAGTCACCCACATACCCGATACAAATACCGCTTGTCTCCCCCGTTTCCTCTCTTTACTTTCTACCGCTTCCCATCTCCAAGGTCAACCACACTCCTCGACCCGCTACTCAACCGCGCCACCCGATCGCGCTACATCGTAAGTGACCCACCTACCCATCTGTTCTACTAAACGTGCAATAGCCGCCTGGAGATACCCTCCAGCCACATCACTTCGCTCACCGGGTGGAAGCGTCGAGTCGGCATAATAGCCACCAAAAGGCTCAACTTGTGTGGGGGGACCTCATGCCAATCCACAGAAGCTTTCAACAGTTTCGCCAGTGCGAGTTGATCTACGACCGGTGGTGAGCGACGGAGACGATACGGAGATCTTTAGAGGTCTACTTGGAGGCTCGCTGGTGCCTTTGAGGACGGTCGAAAACCAGCGCCCGTTCTACCCTTACCCCAACGTCCGGCATTCAACATAACCGGGAGGGAAACGCAGAACACCTTTTTTTCATTGACACGATTGCTTTACGCCGTCGATCGAGGAAGAAACAACATGGTGACATTCGAATGACGAGACCGCTGATTCACAAGTGTTTGGACCGGTGATGGCGAGAATGAACAATGGCGGGGTAACCGGAGTATGTCCACATCGTCAACACCGCTGAACATATGAGACTGTGCTAAGAGTGAGTGCGAGGCCTTGATCTGAGGGACTGCGCGTACATGATTTGGGGGAGGAAGCGCACGATCGTAAGGCTGGTGCACTCGATGCGATCGTGTTCACGTCATTCTACCTCTAACTATGCAGCGACTGAGACATGACTTGCGACTCGCAAGTTGAGCTTCGCGTGACGACAAATCATCACCATCGGACTCACAATCGCGCACCAGCAACGAAGCGGAGCAGTTCGCTTGCTGGACCCGCGTTTCTCGTGGACATGGACGCAAAGTGATAATGAACAAGTAAAGGTCGATAAAATGACGTAGTGAAAGTATTTGACATGAAAGGAATGATTGGAGAATAAGAAAAATGCGCCGAAAACCGAGTTTGGTGGCTGTTCTACGCGACTGTATATCCTCCATAGCGAGGCCGTCTCGACAAATTCGGTGTCAAGTACCAATCATGAGCCTTGGGGTTAATGAGATTCGTGTTCGTGGCGTGAAGGAACAAGTGGGAGATGCTGTCATGCTGGAGTTGCCTGGCTGACGTCATGTCCCCACACTAGCCTGATCGGCTCCTTTTCTGTCACGTACGATCTGTGCTAATGATGACAGTAATTTAATTTCTTCGTCTCGTCTCCTCTAGTCCACGACATGAAAGCTTGATGGTGTTATCAAACTTCCGTTGTTGCATGGAAAAGATCGAGTGAGAGGGCTATGCGGATGGAGTAAATCGTTCTGGCTTTGTTAGATGATGAGAAGAAACTACAGATGCAAAAGAAATCTCACAGTATCGCGGTCCCAAGAGATGCCCTGCCCTACCCTACTCTCCTTTCCTACGCGCTGGTCGTGTATCGTATATCACAGGCGCGTCAGCCATCGAATGTCGGTAACGCCTGCCTTCCTGTTCCACCGTCAAATTGAAGTCCTGAGGTAGAGGTGGTGAAGGCGGCAAGAATTCGTTATCTTTTGGTTCTGGAATATCTATCCTTGCATTTGTGAGTTGGATGCGGGGTTGGCGAGATCGCCGCGGTGGCACAGGAGCTTCAGGAACTACGGGAGCAGCGGGTTCATCCGACCAGTACTCCTCTTCGCTATCGTCAAACGCCACAGGGGGCTGGTAGTAGACTTTCGGGTTACGCTTCTCGCGTTCGCGCTCCTTCTCGGCCCTTGCAGCCTGTTCAGCCTGAAAACGGTCTTCGAGATCTATTTTTCTAGCTTTTGCTGCCCGTCTAGCAGCCTTGGCTTTTCGGTCATTAGGGTTTGACTCGTGAGTCTCAGATGGCCCTTCGTTGGGGAAGCTACCATCCGAGATCGGCTCACCGTCCATGTATTTTGGTGGGTCAAATTGAGTGACAATTGGCGCTTGATGTTCTTCACTCAAGACTTCTGCTTGAAGCCTCTGGTCGAATTCCGCAGCAGATCCGGCGACATTCGGGGTCTTGGGTATCGACACAAGAGAACGAGACCTGGTGCGACTGCGGTGCTCTTCTGATAGGCGTTCCACCCTCCAAATTACGTTGGGATCTTTTGCATCGCAATATTCATGAGATGTGGGGTCTCTCTTATAGGTTGGTCGTCCTCTGTCAGGGACATCTAAGCGTTGACCCGATTCTACAGCCTCTGGTTCTTCCGAGGCAACTGTATCTATCGTCGTCTCTAGGTCAGGTTTCAGGTTGGCGATGTGGGGTTCTGTGAGGTCTTGATGTGAAGACGAATGCGGTGGATCTAAAGTGACTGCGAAGTCTTCGCCAGGAATTGCAGTACCAGTAGTCTTTTCGCCAAACATCTCTTCAACTGTAGGTAGAGGCCCTGCATCCGTAGTATGTATCCTTGACTGTCCCTCTGCGTTAGTATTCAAAGATCCAATAACAGCAGCCTCCGAATCAAGCTCAGTAGTCTGGCGACTTTGGTGAGTGTGCTGGGATGGAGGCGGAATTGGCCCTTCCAGCACCCCGGTCGATAGAGCATACTGCTGCTCAGACTCACTCGCGTCTGAGCTATCTTCGTCACTATCCTCGACCGCGCTCTTTGAAATTGCATTGCTGTCCTTATCTTCTTGGCCATCTCCATGATCATCGTGTACGTCATCATCATCCTCCTCATCCTGGCTCGCTGGGAGAGCAAATAGTGCCAGCTCTTGCTGGTGACGACCTAAATGTTTGTTCAGGGCTCTTAGTGTCATTGCCTTGCCACACAGTATGCACTTCGTGTGTGCACGAAGGCTAGGGCTTTTGATCGAGGTGCTCTTCAACGCCGAGAGCATGCTTGGTGAGGCCAAGTCAGGGTGGTCCTTACGTATATGGCTCTCAAATCCAGACTCTGTCTCGTAAATGTGCCCACACTCCTCTATGCATTGCCATTCAGCACGATGAACTTCAAGTTCGTGTGCGAACCACGTTTTACGAGAATCGTAGAGTCGGTCGGCGATGGTACAATCTTCATAGGTGCAACAGTATGGGTGTAAATCTCGAAAGACGTGTTGTCTGTCTTGATTAGCACTGCCTTGGATGAGCGGTATTGGGTACCTACTTCCACTCAATCTTGGTGTGGATCGATACGAGAAGGAAACAGAACGGGCATTCGAAGAAGTCATTTTCGTGCGCAGCTTTGGGCAAAGTTGGAACTCTAATAGCTGTATTGGAAGAAGTGGCGTAAGAGGTTTGAGAAGCCGTATCATCTCTCTCATCAAGCACGTCTAGACTCCTCGTCCGTTCGATTCGGGGTATAGGCGTCGCCTCCGTGCTGTTCGTTGTGAACTCTGTCGTAGCTTCTTCGAAGCCCAGCTTTTCGATATCTTTTGTGAACTTCTCATGGTGCTGTTCTCGGTAGCTCAGATACTGTCTTCGCGCAGTAGAAGCACGGCCTAATCTCTCGACTAGGTAGGCTGGAGCGTCTCTGAACTTCTCAGCAACGTGTTGTTTGTCAAATTCCTCGTAGACTGCTTTGTCGATGCTGATAATACTCTTTGACTGGCTGTTAGGCGCTGGATTGCGAATGGCCAGAGAGAGGCGAAAAAGGGAGGTAATCCGAATCTTGATGCCTCCCAAGAGCTGCCTAAGCTCCGTGTCCCCTAGGAGGCCACCAACCGAGCTATCCCCGTCCGAATCGGTATCAGAAGCCGACAACTCCTCCCAAGGACATCTCTCGCACTTCACGATCGAAAGCGCTAGTGTCGATACGATCAGTCGATGCCAGTCGTCGACAAGCAGTAGTCGTACATACCACTTTGCAAAGCACGGGAAAGAGCGTCCAGCTGACTAAGAGTCTGCGATTTGAGGTGATTGGCATCTCGAAGCCTACATGGTGTTCGTCAGCGGTGCGCTACAAGCATTGTTATCCGTTGGAGCGTAAAACACACCTATACTCCAAGCTACGGCGACCTTTGCGATGCGCTGCGATGTTCCCTGCCCATAGCTTGAATCGAGAGAACTCATCCAAGATCGTTGCTGGAGTAACTTGTGTAGCAAAGCGAGAATCCGTTTTCAGCGCATCCGCAAGGCTCACAAACTCTTGCGCAACACCGTCGACCACTGTCGCAATGACGACATTCGCAGGAGTGGCTGTTTTCGAGCACATTGCTAAGCGGTTGATGTGGTTGGTATGCTTTCTGTGTGTGCAAAGCGAAGAGCATGCGTCGATGTTTCCCAGGAATGACTGCCGCCTGCCCGTGCCTCATCTGTAACCCCGCTCCCCCGCTCCGTACCACATACACCACAGCTCTCGACAAATAACGCTCGCTCTGCATACTGTGTGTTCATTCCTATGCTCCCATCTCCCTTCGCTCATCAGGCTTCTTCCAGGGTTCCTCTGCCATAATACTATTGAGCATACCTCTTACGCGAATATCCAACGCCGCACGCAAGTGCAGATCTATTCTTACCTTCATCCATGGCGACGGGTATCGAGGCCGCCGGTCTTGTGCTGGGCGCTATACCTTTGATACTTGCGGGGCTGCAATTCTATGCCGAAGGCATCAGCGTGACAAGGAAATATTGGAGCTATCAAGAAGAGGTCAACACCATCCTGAACGACCTCGAAGCAGAGAACACGATGTGCATCAACAGTATCGATATACTGTTGAAGGGCGTAGTCACGTCTAAGGAGATGGCCGAGTTCTTGAACGATCCAAGAAGCGCACGTTGGAAAGACAAGGAGTTTGATCGCAAGCTTCGTGCGAGGCTAAGGACGAGCTATGACTCGTACATGGCAAGCATCAACCAGATGGTGATCATAGCCGAGAAATTCAAAGAGCGACTGAAACTAAATGACGCGGGAAAGCCCCGGTTTTCCGAAAAGAATGCATTTAAGGAGCATTACAGGCGCTTGAAGTTCAGCCTGAGAACTTCGGACTACAAAGAATTGATGGAAAGGTTGCGATGTGCAAATGGCGTCCTCGATCGCCTGACGAATCAGACCGCGTTAATCGAAGCCCACACCCGAGATCGTCAGTCAGTCCCGAATTTCGGCATCATCAACGAGAGAGCAGACAGCTTTCATTCAGCGCTGAAGGCAGGTTGGAATTGCCCATGCTCAGCGCACCATACCGTAAGTCTGCGCTTGGAGGCGCGCATCGACGCCGTATCGAGTGAGGAGGATGAGGACGATGACGCACCTATGATGCGCGACCCATTTCACGTTCTATTCCATTACGACAGGGATCATGCAACTGAACAATCAGAACTGGCTGTTGCTTGGTCCTGGGAAGAGGCGGACGTACGAGTCGACCCCATTCAAGACAATACCGCGCGTGTCCAACGAGCCAAAGGTGTTCGGTTCGAAGAGCGGAATGTGCGAAAGGCTGTGCAAGCAGCATTGGAAGCGCGTCCGAACATGCAACCCATAGAGGACTTGTGCGCTGCGATATCAGAACTCCAGAAACCACAACGCGAAGTTTGCTTCTCTTTGCTTGCTAGCGAGTTAGCGAAGCAGAAGTATGGTGTGCACATATACCCAACGAAGCAGATGCCTCTCGACACTGAAACATGGTCGGTTTCCTCGTTACGTACAAGCTTGAACGACACGGATTTTGCACGTCGCGACCGCTTAAAACTGGCAGTCACACTTGCCTCGAGTGTTTTGCAGCTCCATGAAACCCCATGGCTTGATCAGTGCTGGAATAAAGACAGTATCTTCTTCGTGAAGCGACCCGGTATGATTATGTACGACCAGCCTTTTGTGTCTCGAGATTTCAATCATGCCACACCACCAGCGGAGACCGGCATGCCTCCGTCAATGAAGTGCATCATTCGTAATCAATCTTTGTACGCACTTGGTGTCGCGCTAATAGAGCTCTGGTACAACAAACCTCTTCAAGAGCTGTGGGAAGAACAAGATGGACTTTTCGATACAGGTGTACGACAGGATGATCTCATGACTGAATGGAGGACCGTGAACCGACTGGTAGACGATCTATATAACGAAGCAGGTGGCATGTATGGCGATGCCGTTCGGCGATGCATCCGCTGCGATTTCGATCGGAGAGCTAGTAGTCTGGACGACATCGAGTTCCAGCGAGACGTGTATCACGGTGTAGTATCGCAGTTGAAAAAGAACTACGAATGCTTGTTTTAGCACTGCGCACACTCATGAGCACAAGAGCTAGGCTCAATGAATAGATCAGCCCGAACCTCCATCGTCTTCCTCAACCAGGAAAAGAAGCGTCAATGTCCATGACAAAGGCTTTGGCTACTTCCTGCTCTAGCCGAAAACTAGCATGACCGCCAGCGAGTTATGTATCACTCCCTCAATCACTTTGAGTGCCAGATGCGAGTTGACCAAAGCTGGACAATTGCATTTCCAGTCACGCTTTTACAGAGACGGTCGTGTAGCGAAAGAAGACTGTGCAAAAACTCATATGAAGCCCCGCCGTCCCTCAATGCATGATTGAAGATCTTCTCGTGTTGTCCAAGATAAGTATATGCTGTGACAAAGAAGAGAGCACAGTCGGGCGCGAAACAGGCAGCAACGCTTGGAGACTCACACATCAATAACTTCTTTGCATCGCAATTCCCTTTCAGCCTCAACAGTATTTCAGCATCGTGGGTCTGAGCACAGAGAGAGAACGATCTTGCGGAGCGCTCTGCGACTACCGCGGAGCTACACCGAGAGTGCGGGAAGGAAAGGGCGGAATCTTTTCGCCTTCCCCCTTGCGCCTTCCAAAGGTGGCAATCGATCGTGTCGCCAATCGCGAGGCCTGTCAGTGTTTGCCTCGTGCCAGCGGAACATAAATTGCAGCGGTTACCTCCTCCTAGAGTTTTCCTCTCCACACTTCCACCCTCAACTTGTTCTCTCTACTGCCGCGCTGTTAAACTATAAGACTTTTCACGAACTATAAACACACAAGACAATATATCTATCGAAGTAATGTACTACCAGCACGTTCTCTCTATTCTCCTCATCGTCGTCGGCATGGTGTTTGCGGCTCCCAGTCCGCACATCGGCATGATCAACAACGACGACGTCCGCGATGTCGGCGCCGTGTACTCCCAAGCAGAGTTTGCATTTGCGCCTACGTTCCTCCTCATGGACAAGCAGAGCCCTAGGTGTATTCCACTGTACGTAATCTCATCACTCTTCCATCGCAGTCATTGACGTGTTGTAGCAACAACGACGACATTATGTCAATCATGATCTGCGTCGAGGACATCGAGTGCAACTTTTGGAAGGTACCTATTCGACACATGATTGAGATCGGCCGTACGAACTAACAACCAAAAGAACAAGGACTGCGGTGGCTCAATGTCGGACGAGGAAGCTGCCTTCACCGTCGGTTGCGGCGACGTTCACAAGCTTCCTCTACCGCTGACTGGCACATACGGCTCTTACAAGTGCCAGCATGTACATCTCAACACCTACGAGTCTTCGAGCACTATTAGGGTCGAGACTACCCCTCACGACCCCAGCAACGATGTGCTAGGTCAGGTATGAATACTCGCATTGGCCTTGGATTAAACCAATCACTTACTAACTCTTCACAGTAGATCTTGCCTCCTTCGACCACCATCTTGGCGCCGGTGTGATCCTACTCCGTTCAGATTGATTGGTTTTACGATGATTGTGAGACGAATTTATTGAAGGTGGTGGTCCATATCTGCGGGCCCTATTTTGCATAAACTTGATGGCAGCTATGAGCGGTGATGAGTAGTGGTTCAATAGCTTGCGATTCCAGATGTAGGCAGCAATCTAATTTAATTAATTCGGAAATGTGTCTCCATCTGTCAAGTCTTTGTTCCATCTTTTGCGGTGTTACGGCGGTATGGAAGGCTTTAACGGCAGCCATGCCGTGTGTTGATCTGAAACAATACTTCTCCGAGATCACTTTGCGCATGCAAGCTGGCATCGCACATCAAATTGGCTACACATGCGGTACGACCCAGACTCATAAACAACTGCCATCGTTGCTTCACATGAGATAAACATATTCAAGACCGCCCGCCCTATATATGGAAAGATAGATATCATAGCTCAGTACTCCGACGCGCGCTTCCTCCCAATTGCATGGTCTCAACACCTCTATGCCTTTGACTTTTGACCCAACAGCGATATCTGCATGCCCTCACTTAGCTGAATCCTTGGGCCTGGTATCTCGCTCATTTGCTCTCTCTTTGGTGTATCACCAAGCTTCTTCCACATGAGTTGCAGCATAATATGTCCCGGCGTGATGCCGGTCTGCTGCGAACCCCAACGGAATTGCCATAGTGGAAGAGATTCGTTGACAGTAGGGGTACGCCTAGCATCGTAATAGCATGCTACGTCTCCGAAGCAGAGGAACACGTATGGGAACCCGGTCTACGTGCGCATTAGCAATGTCTTCTGGCAAACCAAGCTGGGAACAATACTTACTATAGTGTATAGCTCGTCGTAAATGTCAACGTTGCGCTCCGTACACGTCCACGCATAATCGCCCTGCCCGTAGTGACTGTCGACGTTCTCTTCTTGACTAGCGTCTTGGAATGTGCAGTTGCCATTGTGAGTGCTAAGTGTATAAGGGTAGTCATCCATGCGCTCGAATATCCCGCATTCTTTCCCACTCCCACTGTCATGGACGAATTTGCCATGCGCATTCAAGCATCCTACACTTGACTCTGGGGTTGCGGTGCCCCAGTTGTCGGACGCTAAGACGTAGATGTGACCAATGCCGCTGAAGTCTGTTTGTTGTATACCAGCGTATGTAGGTAGTGCGAGCGAGGTAACGAGCAGGAGAAGCGTGGTGGGGATGTTGGCAAACATGATGCGCAACGTTGATTTGCGTTCCGAGAGAAGAGAGACGAGGATGCAAGCTTTCCAAGGTTCGGTCGGTAGTGTTGTAGCGAAATGAATCCTACTCTGGGGAAAACAAGTACCCAGGCTCTTTATATTGATCGACCGCAGCACAGCTCAGGCGTACCGTGCCACGCTATACAACAAAGAGCGTGCCTGGCAAACCCCTCGCGCCGTCTCTAGGAGCAAGCACTAGGCTCCTTGGTGGAGAAGCGACACGCCCTTGCGAAACCTACCCCAAGAATGCTGCGCGATAGATTAATTTCCCCAGGAAACCAATTTCGGATCCCCTCCTCGTGATGACGGTAGACAAGCTCGCTTCCCAATCCGAGGAAAACGAAGTCTAGATACTCCGACGTTGGCGAATAGGCGAGTGGGAATATTCGCAAAGCATACGGCGTGACCTTGTACTTAATATCGAACGTTGGGCCTTAATAGCATCGGGACGAATGTCGCGCGTATAGGACATCATGCTAAGAGCTGAGGAATGGTACAGATATGCACGGGTTTACCAAGGCGGACGCACCACGTGCCCAATCACAAGGAACATGGCGAATCGTTAACAGGCAGAGAGATGAGGGATCGATGGATCAGGCGTCGGGCGGACTTGGAGCTTGTTTCATTTAGCCAGAAATACCGAAGCAGATATGTCAGAGATCTGTAAGCGCAGGCTGTTGGAGAGCGGGCGGAGAGGGAAGCGGAGAGACATCTAGGAAGCGGCGAGAGTCGCCGAGGCGCCAGTCGAGCTCGGACTTGAATGTCGCGCGCAAGCGAGGTATGGCGAGCAGCTAAAGTCCTACCCGTTCCATCATCTATGACCGATTCGACTTCATGGTCTGAAGATGAGTACGAATCGAGTTCGACCGCATTACATACCAAAAGTAGCGATAGCTGGACAAGAGAAAATAGGATAACGGCGATTCTGATCCTGCGAGCGGCCCAATTGAACCCCTCCGAAGACCCTCAAACCCCGAACCAGTTCTTCCCAACATCACGACACCGAAGTCCGGGATGATAATGGCGAATGCTGGCCACTCCTGTCGATCTCCCGCAAGATACCCACAAGCTCGCGCATCATCTCCGCTGAACCCAGCTTAGCGCTTTCGGCAGCATTACGCATCACTCACGAAGTCCGGAATAGCGCCTTCTCCTGGGATGATCAGAGCTAGTTCTACCGACTGGATATGGATCTTGGCGACTAACTAGGCTAAACTACGAATTCACGATACTGGCGGACGGGTCTTAAGAGCAGCGCATATGATGCGTCTGGCGCCCAAATTCTTATCAACAAGAACATCTTCTCGTTCCACGGCGCCACCATGTCAACCATGTCATCTCTTTGGGGTGGAATCTGTGAGGTAATCACGGGTAGACCGTTGCTTCTTTCATCGCATGGGGCACGCGACACTCCCGCTTTTGCTCTCCGAGTAGCTTTTGACGAACACAGTCTAAGCAGACACCTTGTATCATGTTGTATGCCTTATCGAGCTCGGCTATAAGGGTGGCCTTGACGTGCCGAGCATCAGACTTGCAGACGCAGGCTGACTTACGGCAATTTCCGTAAGTGACGTTGCCATAAGGAGGGGTTGCTTCAGGCACGGCTACGAGTCTGGACTTGATGACCGGTGCCGAGTACTCTTTGATAGGCCATAGATCATTTTCCTGGAGGTTCCTGACGAAAGTAGTAACGGCCTGGCTGCTCGCATCGCAGTACTCATATCCGGTAATGATCGAAGCGAATATCCTGGTAATCTCATTCTGATAGCACATCTGGTGAAGTAGGATATATTCATATACCAACAGAGGCAGGAATTCATGACCGTCCATGGCTTCTGTAACACTGAGGATCGTGGTTTGATCTCGTACCAGTCTCTGAGAAACCCTGGAGAATTCACTCGGCAACTCAAGGAGATGTGTAGCAAGAAGCATCTTCTCGAAGTTCGCAGCATCGGGATCTTCAAGAAGGGCGGCGATCCAGATAATAGCCCATGATCGGACCCCATCCACGCAGTCGTATTTGTTACATGCGAGCGCGAGTTTGGACACTGCCAAGGCGGTGGTTTTGACGGGAAGCTGCGATGTCTGGAAGTGTGCGATCTTGCAGATCATGATGATGGACTCAGGATCGTCATCCGGAAGCGGGACTGTACGTGGTGAAGCTGGCGAGAGATTCTGGCCTTCGGAGAAGCGACCGTCAAACATAGCTGCAAAGACTGGTGAAGCGAGACTAAGAGCCACGGATGCGACAAGGACGTTGCGAACGCCCTCTCCGACTCTGTCTTTGCCTAGCTGGAGTATAACATCGCCTTTCTTCGCGATGACCGCTGCGTTGCCTCCGATTGTAGACATTGTGACAGTACCTATATTGACGTCAGTATACGATTTTTGCTTTCAGCTTAATGGAGACTCACCCTCAGACGTGCGCTTCCGCGGAGTGGCCAGCGTGGAGACTTTGCCTCCTTTGAGACGTGGTAGAAGAAGAAGAAGAAGAACCTCTATTCGCGCGCCAATGTAAAAGGCTGATTCAGAAGAGTGTAGGAAGGATGGCGATCGCAAAGTTGTGACTGCGCTATGGGCCGCAATTGGAGCTTGGGCTTACTCGCGCTCACCTTCACCTTCACTTTGTTTTGTGAGCCATCTAGTGGGTTGGGTAAGAAAGCGCTAGAATCGCTGGGTGGAACATTTCATTTCCATTCACATGAGCTCTTGCGATGAATTTCATGTTCCGTTCCTTTACGGCTTCACGCTGACCTAGGAAAAAACTAGACACTCTGGAGTCTACGTTGACGTTAGGTTACCTGCTTTGCAGGTTTTCGTCTTAATGTAGTCCGCAGACCTGTTTAGATTTTTTTCTTGTATAAGGTGGCTTCTGTATACTGTTATCCGACGTATTCCAAATTTCTGTCGTCATCTAATTGAGGACAGATTGGAGCTACCCAAGTGGTAAAGCAAGACCAACAATCGTTCCAGCTACCTACCGTCGCGTAGAGTACGACTCGGATACAATTCGTGGATGAATAGAGCACCGAGAGTTACCAGAGGCTCTTCTACAGACTCTCTGACTTTGGGACGGTGTGACGACATCATGGCCTGTACGGCGCACACCTCACAGTTATGATCGTTAACGCAGCAATGCGAGGGTTTTAGACAATCTCGTGGAGGGCGGGAAAGCTACTATTAGAGCCAGTACCAGTCGTATACAAAGAGGTCAAGCGACTTGATCTTTGAGCGGTGATGAGGGCGATCGAGAGGATGCGGAGCTGCCGGAGAAGCTGTGTGATTAATACAACGATAGGCAAGAGCGGGACCGGATAGCTAAGTCTCTTCATCGACAGAAGATGCCTCCGTGAGATGTCGGCGAGATGACACTATGACACCATCGGGTCCCTCAGCTACATCGGGAGAAGGGATGCGTAGTGTCATTCTGTGGATGTGGTGGGGTACCTGGAGGCTGGAACTACTGAAACGCGAATTTGGCGCGCGCGCCCCTTCCGAGCGAGATTCGGCCGAAAGATAAGAACAATCTCCAGCCTACAACCGTCTAGACCGAGACAAACCCCCTGCGCCGACCGTCGCCCTGGCTTCCCGCGAGTTTCGTCAGACGCAACGGCGACATCTCGCATCCGCAGACTGCGAGCTTGAACCGCTGCAGCTCCGCATTTCCTGTCCTGCCGCGGACAAAGTACAAAGCGGCGTCTAGATTGCTCGGACGCAAGCCCACTTTCCTTGGATTTGCCATCGCTAGCACGGGCACGACCTTCCAGAGATGCTGTGGGTGTGTCGTCTGAGCCCACAGTTCTTTCTACGCAAGATGCATCTTCCCGTGGTCGCATTCGAAGCTGGAACCCAGCGAGAGCCCTATGGACAACCATTTGAACAACACTTCATCACGACCTTCGGGCCTCTGAGAGTCACAATACCAGCTCCGTAAACCATATTGATCCTTCCACAATGCCGAATTGAAGCTATTCGGGAGCTCTCCATGTGGAGCTTTAGCGTACGCCAGTGAAGTGCCACTCCCAGGCCTTGATTTACGTACATTCTTGCTCGATCGGGTCAAACGACCACGCGCTACTGGAGCTACCGTGTTGACCCACGCCCACAGACTACGCTACGGGCTTCTCGGCGAAGCTTCGTGAGTATCAAACGGGCAAGCAGCTGGTAGAGCTCCCCTGGCGCGTCCGTGAGCTGATTCGCGCCATTGGACGCGACCCCGCACTATCAGCGACGCGAAGTAATTCCAAACACGACCGTCACACCCGCAGCGACCACTTGTCTGTGTGGGAATGTCGCATCACCAAGTGGGGATGACCGACCTCGTCTGCCTGGTGACCCAGGGATCAGAGGCTGAAAGTAGTGAGAAGATCGTGCGGCTGCTCGGCGGTATATAAAAGCCCCCTCACGAACCCCTCAATTGCTCTCACAACACCAACATTGTCCAGTGTAGCATCCGGTCTTCCATTTAACTTCTCTACCATACATCGACGTCACTTCGGCCCGCAAGAGGTATACCGACCCACGCACCCCTCACTTCCCCCCTGCCGGGACGATAGGCTGACATACCTTGCGTCAGGAATACGTACCATTCGTTGTACCTTTGCCGGCTTCTACTATATATCTCTCCCTCGGAGCCTCAATTGTTCTACTATCAGTTCAATAAGTCAAAATGGTATTTCTCCGATCTGCTTCTCGCCTTGCGCGCCCTGCCTCCTCCCTCCTCAGCGCACGCGCCGGACCTCGATTAACTTCGTCGCTCCGCCAACCGAATGCTTTCAGAACGCTGACCGCGACGGCTTCACAACAGGGCAAAGTTCTTCTCGTCCTCTACGATGTAAGTGTCCATGAGACCCCCAATGCGCATTCGACACGTCTAACATCAACATTAGGGTGGTGTCCACGCTGAGCAGGAGCCTCGCATGCTCGGTACCACCGAGAACGAGCTAGGCATCAGGAAATGGATCGAGGAGCAAGGCCACGAGCTCGTCACCACCTCCAACAAGGAGGGTGAGAACTCCGAGTTCGACAAGCACCTTGTCGATGCTGAGGTTATCATTACCACTCCGTACGTCAGAGCTACCCCGCAATGCCGCTAAGCGCCCCACATGCACGCGTCAAGCTTCGGCCGGACGCGCTAAGGCTGCAAACACCATCCGAGCCAGCATCAGCTAACAGATCGCGATCAACAGCTTCCACCCCGGTTACCTGACCGCAGAGCGCCTGGCCAAGGCTAAGAACCTGAAGCTTGCCGTCACTGCTGGTATCGGATCTGACCACGTCGATCTCAATGCCGCCAACAAGACCAACGGCGGTATCACCGTCGCCGAGGTTACTGGCTCCAACGTCGTCTCCGTCGCCGAGCACGTTGTCATGACCATCCTGACCCTTGTCCGCAACTTCGTCCCCGCCCACGAGCAGATCGCCAAGGGAGAGTGGAACGTCGCCGAGGTCGCCAAGAACGAGTACGATCTCGAGAACAAGGTTGTCGGTACCGTCGCTGTCGGCCGTATCGGTGAGCGTGTGCTCCGCCGTCTCAAGCCCTTCGACTGCAAGGAGCTCCTCTACTTCGACTACCAGCCTCTTTCCCCTGAGAAGGAGAAGGAGATTGGCTGCCGTCGCGTCGAGAATCTCGAGGAGATGTTGGCCCAGTGCGATGTTGTCACCATCAACTGCCCGCTCCACGAGAAGACCCGCGGTCTCTTCAACAAGGACCTCATCTCCAAGATGAAGAAGGGCTCATGGTTGGTTAACACCGCCCGTGGTGCCATCGTCGTCAAGGAGGACGTTGCCCAGGCTCTCAAGGACGGCCACCTCCGTGGATACGGTGGTGACGTCTGGTTCCCTCAGCCCGCTCCCAAGGACCACCCGCTCCGCTACGCCCAGAACCCATGGGGCGGCGGCAACGCCATGGTTCCTCACATGTCCGGTACCTCCATCGATGCCCAGGAGCGATACGCCAACGGCACCAAGGCTATCCTCGACGAGTACTTCTCCGGCCGCGAGAATTACCGCCCAGAGGCAAGTTCCCGAACTGTACAAAACACATATGAGACACACACTAACTTCGTTTCCAGGACCTCATTGTCCACAAGGGCGACTACGCCACCAAGGCGTACGGTCAGCGCAAGTAGAGGAGCGATCTTCTTCAGCAGCCTTCTGTCTTCTTTGAGCGATTTGGCACGAATTTCTTTGTTTAGGCTTGGGCGTCGAATGGGTATTTCCGCCTACCTATGTACATGAATATATCCACTTGAACTCCAACTCCAACTCCAGCCGATGATGTGATGCACAAGAAAGTTCAAATTGTAGGCAAAGTGAAGTGAACACCCCATACAAGAAAAACATCGAACACCTACCTCCTAGAAGTCTACATTACCTTTGGGATCATGTCATGTTCAGCCTTTGCGCTAATGTAGACGGCAGTGCACCTGTTCAGTGGTTTTCTTGTACGAGGTGTGAAGAGTATTATAGAAATCATCGATGTCGTGACAAGGACCGCCGCCTCTCGTCTTCATGCTCATCCTCACTGTCGTCCTTGAAGCCTTCCTCCAGCTCACGGCCTAACCGTCGCTCTTCCTCCATGATGCTGCGGCGTTGTTCGAGGGCTTCTCTCCGCCTCTCATCGATGGGGTCAAAGCCCACCATGCCCTCTCCCTCCTCATCGTCGAACAAGTCGTCGTCGTGTTGTCCGCTCCCATCCACAATCGCGCGCTGTCTGACCCAAGCGGAAGGCGCGAAGAGGTTGTAGAGGGCATCGGAGAGGTTCGTCCGCCAAGAGGACGGGAAGTCGGTCACGCTCGCGGGCATAGGCAGGTACTGGCTATAACGGCTGCGGTGCCGGCGCACAAAGGGCAGCACGAGGAAGACTAGCAGGACATAGAGGAGGGCAGCGAGGAAGAGTGGTACGAGGATGGTCTGGAGGCGCATCGTCAGCCTCCACATGGGGTTGGTGTGCGCGGTGGGTCGCGTTATGCGCTCACCGCCCAAGCTTCCTGTACGTGACAGCTGTCACTCACCTTGAGGAAATGGGTAAAGCCGGCCATGGCTGTGGATGCATGTGCTAGTGAAGGTGCGTGAACTGGCGGAGCGCGTCCTTTTGATCGCCTAGGGCTGACGCGAGGCCGGGGCTGCTAGCCGTGGGTGGTGGACGTGGACAGCAGACGTGGTGTTGAGACGTAGTGCGCCAGGCGTGAGGAAGGTGCGACGGGCGAGTATGCAGGTGCTGTGCCTGCTGCGCCACAGACAGGCGGGAGTACTGGATGTGCCGGAAATAGTTGCTGTCGATGTCGAGGCCGATGGGAGGACGCCCGTCGCGTAGGCCGGCTAGGGGTTCGTCTGGGCATGGATGGCAGATGGCGCCACAACACGGACGTGCGCACGTCTCAGGAGAACGTCGGAGCCAATGCGGCCATGGCGGGTGGTTCGCGTGCTTGCATATCCACGCGGAGCAGCCCTGGCGCGCTGTAACTATGAGACGTGGTGAATCGGCGCTGTGGAGATGAAATGGCCGCGTCCCAGTCCTGTCTACTTGCCATGCAGTCACACGGGGGGCGCTAGTTAGCTACAGTATTCGGCAACTTCCCACTCCCTCTCTCGCAGCCGCATTGCTGCCACGACGGCGCCCCAGGAATTGCTTCTCACCTTCGACTCACCGCACGCAGCCCCGCACGCTCGTTTCAGGACTACACACGCCCGCTGAGGCAGCGGCATCGTCACCTGCGCCGCTGTAGCGAGGCGGGACGCATTGCTCCGCGAAGGAGGGGGACGCAGACACGTCGGGCGGCGCGCTCCCAAGGCGGCAGAGCATTGGGCATAGGCTCTCGCTATAGGCATGGACAGCAAGGGTCGGCAATCTTCCGCCGGCAAGTTCTTCGGACGACGCCTGCACAAAGACAAGGACAAGCACACGGGCGACGCCAAACACACGACCACATCCTCCACCGACAGCCCCCCGGGGAGCTCCCATGGCTCGCTCTCGTCACGACACTCACACAGACACTCCATCGGCGGCGCTTCGATAGACCAGCGGCCCGTGTCCATGACGGCCGAGGGCATCTTCGCGCGAGCTGGCCCCGTATCCTCCATCGACCCCCCGCGAGACGACGCCTCCAAGAACGCCGAACCGCTGCCGCACCACCTCAACAAGGGCGGCGGCGACTTCCATCAGTACCCCGTCTTCAACGCCACCGCAATGCCCCAGAACGGCTACTCCAACCCGGGGCCACCGCGCCCACCGCCCCATTCGCTCGGCACCACCATCGCCTCGAGCAACCCAGGCGACCGCGGCGTCTCGATGCAGCAGTGGGGCGCGCGCGGGAGCAGCAGAGACGGCAACTACTCATACTACGCCGGCACTGACTCCTCCAACAACACGCGCACCTCGTCCGACCAGGCGAGCATCTACAGCAATGACTCCAAGTCGCGCGGCAGCAACGTCTTCTACCCGCAGAACCCATCTCAGAGCACCATCTCCTCCATAGGCCTCGATGCCGGCAGTCTCCTCCCCACCGCCGTCTCCACCCCCCGCGACTCGCACCGCCATCTGCTGCACTACAACTCCTCCTCGCCCTCCGCGTCGCAGACCTCGTTCAACCAGAACACACTCAGCATACAACGACCCCCAGACCATGTCGTAGAGAAGGAGTTCATGAACCTCATGGTGAAGCGAGGATGGAAGAGCTTACCAGAGCAGGCGCGGCGGCAGATGGAGGCCTACAAGATTGACAAGAAGTGGACCCTCGTCTACCAGGACAAGCTGGCCGAGTTCAAGCACGAGGAGAAGAAGCGCCAGACGCAGCGGATAACCTACGGCGGCCCTGGTGCAGGTGGTGGCCAAGACATCCTCATGCGCGCAGAAGAGGAAGGCTCGCCTGAGTGGTACGTCAAGAAGGTCATGGACAACTCCATATCTATAAAACAGATGTCGAGTTTGGAGATCAGTCTGCGAACACAGCCCATCGCCTGGGTCAGGGGCTTCATCGAAGCGCAGGGTCAAATCGCCCTCACGAACGTCCTGGCCAAGATCAACCGCAGGAAGACAACAGGGCCTGCGCCGCCTCCCAGCGTCATGGCGCAAAAGGCGGAGAACGACGTCGAACGCGAATACGAGATCATCAAGTGCTTGAAGGCGCTGATGAACAACAAGTACGGTGCCGACAACGCCCTCAACCACCCGTCCATCATCCAGGCGCTGTGCGGCTCTTTGATCTCCACACGGCTCAACACACGAAAGCTTGTCTCGGATGTCTTGACCTTCCTGTGCCACTGGGGCAACGGAAGTGGACATGAAAAAGTACTGCAGGCACTTGACAACCTCAAATCGCAATATGGCGAAAGCAGTCGCTTCGATGCATGGATGCGCATCGTCGAAGTCACGGTCGACGGCCGTGGCAAGATGGGCTCCATGGTAGGCGCTTCAGACGAAGTCCGCAGTGGAGGTATCGGCGTAGAGAACCTGCTCATGGAATACGCCATCGCGACACTCTTCTTGATCAACATGGTTGTGGATGCCCCGGAGCGCGACCTGCAGCTCAGGATGCACGTGCGAGCCCAATTCACAGCATGTGGCATCAAGCGCATCTTCAACAAGATGGAAGGCTTCCAATACGATGTCATCGACAAGCAGATCGAGCACTACTTGGACAACGAAGCTGTCGACTATGAGGATTTCCTTCAGAAGGAGAACAGCTCCATAGTCGAGGGCGTCGAAGGCGAAGCCAAGGATCTCAACGACCCTCTGCAAATCACAGATGCTATCATGAGCAAGATTGGTGGCACTCGCGCGCAAGACTATTTCACGTCAGCTATGCAACACTTGCTGTTGATGCGCGACACGGAGAGTGAGGATCGATTGCGGATGTTCCAATTGGTGGACCAAATGCTGAGCTACGTGGCTATGGACCGCCGACTGCCAGACATGGACCTCAAGCAGAGTCTGAACTTCACTGTGCAATCTCTGCTCGACAAGCTGTACACCGATTCCGAAGCCCGACAGGTTCGCGATGAAGCAGTCGAAGCACGCCAAATCGCAGACTCGGCTATTGCAGAACGCGATGAGATGAAAGCGCAGCTGGAGCTGGGTGCAGATGGCCTGGTCTCTAAGCTGCAGAAACAACTCGCGGAACAAGAACGTATCATCGAGCTCCGTGGTAGGCAAGTAGAGACGATGAAGGCCGAACTAGCGGAAATGCAGAGAATACGAGCACAAGAACTGCAACGCAACGAACTGGAGACGCGAGAACTGTACTTGATGCTTAGGGATGCTCAAGATGTCGCAGCGTCGGCAGCGAAGAAGTCTGGTAAAGACGGGCTCGCTACCACTGATCCAGCTCAAATGCAGGGTATCATGGACCGCGAACGTCTGATGAACAGACTGGAGATCCAACTGCAACGAGCCAGGACACAAGCAACACTGGAGGGCAAGTCCCTGCAGATGCAGCCCAGCGAGAAGCTTAGGGAACTGCGAGAAAAGATGGAGGGTGACATGCCTGGCATGACCGAACAGGGCTATGGTGGCCTCGAAGCCAGCTCGTTCGGATCAGTTCGTGCCAAAAGTGGAGTGCCCCGCAGGAAGCCCCTCCCTGGCATTCCTGGCCAGATTGGTGAGGATGCTGAGATGTCGGAGATGGACGATGATGACGCTGTCATTGAGAAGCCTCGTCTGATCCAGATGCACAAGCCAAAGCTCAGCACTTCGACAGCCAATGCTCTCATGGCGGATATCACGGCAAACGTCAAGCGATACGAAGACTCTGATGCTGAAGGGGATGGTGTTACTACAGGACCATCGCATCCCAGCCTCGAATCCGACTCACCAAAGACGCCTGGCGATAATGAGGCACCCAAAGCCAACATCCCTCCACCTCCACCCCCGCCTCCTGGTGCGCTTGGATTCTCGAACAACATACCTCCTCCACCTCCTATGCCCGGTACTGCTGGACCTCCCCCTCCCCCTCCACCACCGCCTCCGCCAGGCAAACTTGGCTTCAAGCCCGGAATTCCTGCACCTCCTCCTATGCCTGGAGATGGCAGCATGCCACCTCCTCCACCACCGCCACCACCAATGCCAGGTGCCAAACGTCCTGGATTCATGCCTAAGGCGCCTGGATTTGGCGCTGCCCAACAATTTGCTCTTTCTGGACCGCGACCGAAGAAGAAGCTCAAGGCCCTGCATTGGGACAAGGTCGACCAACCTACTACCACTGTCTGGGCTACTCGCGGTCTCAGCTCGGAAGAGAAAGAAGAGAAGTACCAGGAGCTGGCAAGGAAGGGTGTTTTGGAGGAAGTCGAGAAGCTCTTCTTGGCAAAGGAGATCAAGGCGATTGGCAAGAAATCTGGCAAGAAGGACGACAAGAAGCAGATCATCTCTCGCGACCTCATGCACAACTTCCAGATTAGTATGGCCAAGTTCTCATCGTACGGAGTTGAGGATATCGTAAGGATGATCATCCACTGCGACAACAAGATTCTGGATGATCCTGTCACTATGGAGTTCCTGCAGAAGAACGACTTCTGCGATATTCCCGACAACACCGCCAAGCTCATGGCACCCTACTCGAAGGACTGGACTGGACCCAATGCTAGCGAGAGCAAGCGTGAACAGGACCCGAACGAACTCACAAGAGAGGACCAGATCTACCTTCTCACTGCCTACGAACTACATCACTATTGGAAGAGCAGGATGAGGGCGCTTGCGTTGACTCGCACGTACGAAACTGAGTACGACGAGATTTCCAACAAGCTGCTGGAGATCTCAAGGGTGTCTGAGAGTCTGCGTGACTCGTCAAGCTTGATCAGTGTTTTGGGTCTCATTCTCGACATTGGTAACTTCATGAACGATGCCAACAAGCAAGCCAGTGGTTTCAAGCTCTCTACTCTGGGGCGATTGGGTATGCTCAAGGACGACAAGAACGAGTCCACATTCGCCGATGTCGTTGAAAGAATCGTCCGTAACCAATACTCTGGATGGGAAGGTTTCACCGACGAGATCAGCGGCGTTGTAACAGCGCAGAAGATCAACGTCGAGCAACTTCAGACCGACGCCAAGAAGTACATCGACAATATCAAGAACGTCCAGATGTCGCTAGACTCTGGTAACTTGTCCGATCCGACAAAGTTCCACCCAGAAGACAAGGTCGCCATTGTTGTACAGCGGAACATGAAGGAGGCCAGGAGAAAGGCAGAGCAGATGCAGGTCTTCCTTGAGGATATGCAGAAGAGCTACGATGATATCATGGCGTTCTATGGTGAAGATCCGACCGATGACAGTGCGAGAAGGGATTTCTTTGCGAAGTTGGCCAACTTCGTCCAGGAATGGAAGGTACGTCATCACCAATCCCCTGTTCTTGTCATCACGATGCTGGCTTTGCGCGGCTTGGTTATACATTGCTATGGATCAATTGCTAACTTGCTTGTAGAAATCCAAGGAGAAGAACACCGCACTCGAAGAGCAACATCGTCGCAACGAGATTTCTATGCGTCGCAAACAAGCGCAAACCGCAAACCCTCTTTCTCCCAACGCCCTCTCTTCAGACTCCGATGCTCCCAAATCACCCGCATCCACCGGTGCTATGGACGACTTGCTGCAGAAGCTACGTGCTGCTAAGCCCGAAGCAAGAGACCAACGTGATCGCCGCCGTCGCGCCCGCTTAAAGGACAGGCACCAGGTACGCGTGGCTAGTGGCCAGAAGATCCCAGAGATCGGCGTCAACATGGAAGAAGGCGCAGAGGGTGCCGAGGGCGAGGATGAGAAGAACAAGCTACTCAGTCCCACCAGCGAGACTGCGGATAGCGAGGCTAGTAGCACCGCTGGTCCGGCAGCCGCTGCCGCTGCCGGTACCGCCGAAGCAGACATCGCAGACCGCGCTGCTGCCATGCTGGAAGGTCTCCAGTCCGGAACTGGCCTAAACAAAGATGGATCACTATCCGTCCGGCGGAGAAGAGAGAGCGCGGACACGGAAAGACAACGAAGGAGAAACCGACGCAATCAAGCTTCCGCCAAAAGCGAAGACGGGGGCATCTTGAGCCCGACTGCCATACCTGAAGAGGGTGAAAGTATCATCGACGGTGATGGTGCCGCCGACCAAGAAGGCGACGAATCAAGAGATCCCACGACGCCAGTCACAGTCGTCCACCCACCGAGTCCGGAATCGAAGGGGAGAGATCTACCCACGCCACCGCCGGAGGAAGGCTGAGAGAGAGCTACGTTAATACCGCCACGTTGTTACGTATTGGGGGCGCTGCTTGCACTATCATCGCTGTTGTAGCAAGGAAAGCCATACATTTGGAAGGGAAGGGAAGGAAGCCAGTTGGGAAAATAATTTTCGCGATAGCCCCATTTTCGACTTCGATACCCGATCGCCTTGTTTTTTACTTTATTTTGTCATTTTCTCGCTTGAGCAAACTATTAGCCTTTTAACTCTTACACATGGCTCTCTGCTGTTTCCTTGTCTTGTACTGTAATACATCTGGAGGGACCTACTAATGCATCGCTTGCGTCCTTGTGATGTTCGCTGGCGTCGTTTTTTGTTTGTTACTGTCACTGTAGGGAAGGTGATGGGTATGTTTGGATGATGGGATGGATGGCTTGGCATGGGTGGACGGGGAGGGAAGGTTAGATATCCTGAGGAAGGCACGATGGGGGGTTATAGGAATTATGTCGTCATCTTTATTTCTTCGTCTCCGTTGAAGTGATCTTCTGTGGAAGTCGGAGGTTAGTACCGAGGACATTGGGTATGAGGCATTTCCCGTGGAGATGAATGTGGATGATTTCGGTAAGCCTTCTCATGTTGTTCGCAACGTGTCGCACCTTCCTGTCTGACATGGCAGCGCTGACGTTGTTTACAGCGCGGGGTAGATTTGGCGATGTGTGCCTCCTGCTTTAGGTTCTTTGGCTCTCGGGTCTTCCAATCGTCTTCTCCACTGTGCGTTCCTGCTATCGTCATCGTATCCAAGACCGGCGTCGCTGTCACTGATCTCCTTCCTTGCCCAGGTGGTGTTTATTAGTTCTTTCTTTACTTAGTTGCCATTCCCATCATTTCAGCCACTGATACTGCGATTACGCCATTCCTTCTTCAACGCACTGCTCAAGGCAGCAACGTCAACGAAAAAAAAAGATGGATTCCGTCGTCCGTTTCGTTCATGTGAGCCTCCAGAGTAGCTCACACTTAGATCTCGAGATCTCCGTCGTTGTGGACGTTTCGTATCTAGGACCGCACTTCACAGACCGTCTCGGGTTGAAGCTTACTCTCCAGGGTTGGTTTTCGTGAGAAAAGAGGGTCCCCCTGGCACCATCGCTACTATCGAGTAGGTGTTGCTGGTGGGTCGCAACACAAGCTTCTGGGTCATCAGGCATAGGCCATTGAGCCTAGACGTTCTGCCCTCGCAGAGTCATATGTGGCACACCTGACGCTGTGTGAGTGTAGGTGGGAACGATTGAGAGAGCTGCTTTGTAAAAGATGGAGAAGTTGTTAGTAAGTCGGTGCGTCGCCGCTGTGTTAAGGTAGGTGGAAACGATTGAGAGAGCTGCTTCGAGAAAAAGGAGGAAGTAGGTTGGTTGAGATCGAAGCTGGAAGCGGAGAGGACTGGATTCTTATACAGGGAGAGTGCAGACGCAGGCCGACGCGCTAGCCTGGTTGGGACTGGAATTCATTGCCCACCATTGCCCGCACGAACTGTATCGCCTCCTGCTTACCACCTCTCGCTATTAGATACAACAACATTGACTTTGACGTTGCTCGATCCACTAAGCCGTCACCGGATATTGCCACCGCCATGGCTTACGACCAACACCTGCCAGCCAAACGAGAACCACTTTCGTTCCAGCGCTCCGGGCGTCATGAAGAGAAGCTCAAGACGTCGCAAAATGCAGCCGAGAAGATTCTGACTACAAGAGCCCACAAGAGAATTATGGTAGCTGTGAAAGAAGGAAGCGTAGATTGTCGTATTCGTACCGTTGTCATCACCGAACAGGCCATTCTAATGCTTGAGGCCTGCATCAAGAAGCACGGCTTGTCTCAGGGTACCGTGTTCGATTTTACGTCGAAGGAGGGTAACTTAGGCCGCTCTGGCTGACAATGACATCGAAAATAGACGAAAGAACAGATATGTAGATGATGAATTCATGGTCTTACTGCATCGTTATATAGTTGTAGTAGGACGCATTACTGAGTACAGCCAAAACCAGAAGATTACTGTGGATGCTGTCAGAGAACCGAGACGCCTACATCAACATCGTTATTCTGATTCGCGCATTTTGTATCGGGGGTGCGTTCTGCAGAAGGTTCGGTTCGATTTCTTCCGAGCATGAGAACGTGATGGGTAAACATAATGGGTATTCGTGAAGAGTTTGAATTACTAATGACATCGTACTACTGTGCCATACTACCCGCCGCCTATCCTTTTGCTAGACTATGGTATATATAAGAAAACATGACTAGCATGTACCATCAAAGAGAGTCGTGAAGTGCCCATAAGGAGATAATAAAAAGGTATCGTAACACCCGAAAATGCTCACATCGTACAAATTACCCACACCGCTTACCACTTGAGGCGGTCGAAGAGGTTGCGGCTCCTGACATCCCTCTTCTTGCTACCGCCGGGCAGCGCACTTGTGCAGTCGATTAAGTCTCCCTTGTTCTCAACACCAAGCATGCTCATCTTGACCATTGCGCTCACGAATGCTGAGTCCCACATACCCTTGCTGGCGGCAAAGGCGATGAACGGGCCCGCAGTAAGGGGGTTCTGTGCAAGGCTCTTGTCGGAGGGGAGTGTAAAAGGCGCTCTGCCACGCATGGTCTCGGAGTAATATTTGTTGTCCCAGGTGCCAACAGTGGAGTCGAGGGCAGAGCCAGCTTTGGAAGGGTCGGTGAAGCGTTGTTTGGCAGCGGTGTGAGCGCCGATGAGAGCGGCGAGGTCGTAAGGGGAGAAGCCTTTTTGCGCTGGGAAAGCTGTTAGCTATGAACATGTTGAAGACTAGAGATGAATGCTTACCAAAGAGCCCGACCAGGTCCTTTGCATTGGCGTGACCGCTAGGTAGAACACCGAGAGCATTCGCCTCGCTGGAGTCCTTGCGGCCAACCTTGACGGGAATAGTGGGTCCTCCAGGACATGTCTTGACTGCATGTGCGGCGGCAAATTGGATCAGATCGGCAACACCGACCTTGGTTTGGGAGGCGACATTGGCAAGGTTACCGCAGAGGCGCTCCATGCCGCGGTTCTCTTTGTTCGAGCACTCGTTGGCGAGGATGAGAGAACCGTCGCATGCGCCGTTGAAGCAGTCATGGAATGAAGATCGGATAGCAGCGCGCGCAGCATCTGTGCACTGGCCGTCCCCAAGGAATTGTTGGGTGAGGGTCGAAGAGATTTGAGTCCAGACAGCAGGGCATTCTTGCGCAGGTTCCTTGCCGCCGCCACCGAAGATGCCGTCGAAGATGCCGAAGATCTTTGCAATAGTACGCTTCTCTTGTAATGGTGCTGGTGCTGGGACGGTCCAGTCTTCTTCCCGAATGGTGTAGTTGGAGTAGGCCTGGGCTGTGCTGGCAGCCGCAAGGCCAGAGATAAGGACGTTGCGAATATACATTATGTGTGAAGAGAAGATAATGGTCCTATTGAGTGAGTGTCTAGTAGGTGAAGGATAAGATAGGATAGGTGAAAAGTGCCGAGAAGCGAAGAGCGAATGACTGTGATGACCTGAGATGACAATGGTAAGAAGAGAGCGATGAACATTTCTTCTTATACACTGTAACATGTTTCCGAGAAGCGGCAAGAATAGCAGCCGCGACTCATGCTTACATCTAGCACTGTATGAGTAGCTGTCTCCTCTGACCCCGATTCCCATGGGTAAGCGTTGAGGAGAGGTGCTGGAATAGATGTGACAGGCCGCTAGAGCAATGGTGAGGAAGACCCACCGCTACTGTTTTGGGAGTACGGATATACGCCACTATGTGACCGGTGGAAAGCTCCTGCTTGAAGCGTGACATGTTTTAGCGAACATGCCAGTTATGCTCAAGCTTACGATGTGGTTCCCGGTCATTCACCTCACGAGATGTGGTGCATCTGCTCATGGTCGTTAATCATCGTGCCATAATTCGCCAACTATGCGTGGCACTCATGTAGTGGATCTCACTCGCAGCAGCTTCAGAGTGGTGAGATGCATGCAATGCTGCCGGTACTGCATTGTGCTGAACAACATCGATACTGCTTTGCAGAGCCTAACCCTCCGATGAACGCTTTCTGGTGTCGCATTAGTAAACGGACCGTTAGTTTGGAAGGTGATACCCCTTTCTGTCGAAACGAGGGAGTTCTAAAGAAAGATGTGGGGGTGTTGTTTATTGTTTCAAGACAGCTTCAGACTAGGAACGTGGAGGAACTGCAGTGCCGATAAACGATGATCAACACGGCCCCGCGGTTTGGGCCATGGACGCCCTGCGTTTGAGGCGCAGGGCAGGGCTTGGGCCCAATCATATGAAGTCTAGAGTCGCGAAGCGGTTGATAATGGGCTAACGTTAGCGACTTGAGGTTCCTGGCATCGGTGCGGCTAGCACGTGTCGCGCATGTTCGCTTCGCCTTCGGCAGGTAAGCTTGTAACTAGATACTGCCGGGTGGCAATAAGTCTTTGTGAAAAGAGGTCGATAGAGCTCTTTCGACGTTGCCAATTGATTGGGTAAGGTGGAGACTGAGATCCGCTCGTGTTTGCAATCCTGAGCTTCGGGGAGGAAAGGGCGCGCCGTAGCTCTCGCGCAGGGTCTTTGTCGTGCCCTGTCAGCCGTTAGAGATACAACCTGAACTCCACAACCAATTATCTCAGGCCCAATAGTTGGTTTCCTGTTTGACGATGCGATAGCGCTGATGGTGTTGCGGACATGCATGTCGGAGACCCGAAAGTGGGAATCCCTATAAGGATAGTCCAGGAAGGCGATCCTCTAGCGAAACCTTCTCTTGCCGAATTGCACCCTTGCAATTACTCATGACCCACCAACCTCGCGAACGCAACTACGCTTGCGACTCAAGCCCTCTGCGTCGGGCGATGGAATACCTGGACTGGACGAGCAGCATGAGGCCATCGAACGAGGCGGCGCTATCGGCATACCGCTTATCCATGAGGCGCGCTCGTTCACGCTATTGAAGCAGTGGAAATGTCACCACCTGGGCAGCACCACCACCGCATCGAGGTCGCGACATGCGATGTGGTGTCCGAATCACACGCGAAAATCCGCCCATGTCGTACGGAAGGCGAGACCTACATCCACGCCTATCCCTCCATCTTCGAGACGAACGCCACAACCTCTGTATGGCTCCGCATTCAACCTCCGGGCTCTTCCGCCTCGCACCGCTGGCACCTCCCCGGTCAGCTATCGTAATACATGAACAAGTGTCGGCATGGAGTTGGATGATGTAGTTGGACAGCATAATTGGGGTGTGTCGAGATGCGGATGCTAGATGGGTGAGATGGCACAAACTTCCTCTCACAAGAAACGTCAATGAGGAGAAGGGTGGGGTCATTGCGACGGCATTAGTGCTGACAATGCAGGTCGGTATCGCGCAAATTTGATGGGCATGCAGAGATGCAGTCAAACAGAGGCTTGAGGTAGGATGAAAAAGCTGCGCTGAGCGTTGAAGCGCGTGTTGAGGTCCTTCGCGGTTTCCTATTACGCGAAGTCACGTGATTCCACGTTTGTGGGAAGGCGCGACCCACCCTCGGCAACACCACGACAGAACTCGGACCACAGGTAAGTGCTATGGAATAAACAATCACGCAGAATGCATTCCTGCTGCAAGAACCCCGAGAGCCGCTGTAGCAACGTGGGCACATCACAGCGCTAGTGCTGACGACCTGGCGACCCACGATGCATTTGCTCAGAGATAACAAGAGCTGACTAAGTCACCGCTGAGCGCGCTCAAGAGGGGTAAACAGCTCGTTTGTGCGACAGCGCATATATCGGAAAGAGCTCTAGTATGCGACATATCACAAGTACCTCGCCACACCATACCACAGGCCCGCCGCGACAGCCACAGCAGACGCGCCCAGCGCAGTAAAACTGCCTCCTTGTAGCGAGACGCTGGACCCCGAAGACGTGAAGGCGTCCCAATCCGCGTACGCCGGGAACATGCACTTCAATGTAAAATCTGTTTGCGAGCGACTACAGATCGTGTTAGTACCGCGCATCTGTTGGCAAAACTTTGGCCCGGAGATGGAAGACTTACGGATACATGGTCGAATTATAACCCTCCTCATCCACATACCAACTCCGACAACCCACAAAGACGGTCTTTTCCAGATCTTTCTTCAGGTCCTCAGTCCACGCCGTGACGGCCTGTTTCTTCACCTCGACGCGGTCTACCTTGCCGCCGAGGATGGGTTTGATCATCTTGAGAATATACGAGACCGTATTTTCGCTCGTGAGTATGAGCGAATGATGGCCGTTCGCCGTGTTCGGCCCGACCGCGATGAAGAAATTCGGAAACCCATCAACGGCCATGCCCATATGTGCAGCCGGGCCTCCACGCTGCTTCCATACTTCTTGCAAAGATGCTCCGTCGCGACCGTAGACTGAAAGTGGGTGTAACCAGCGAGTTGCTTCAAACCCGTTGGCGAGGATGATGACATCGGCATTGATGCGCTGTTGGCTGGATGTAGCATTCCCATCGGCACCCAAAACAAGTTCTTTACCATCCACAGCTTGGATAGGACGATTGGTAAGCGTGAACTTGGAATTTTGCATGCTGGGCAACCACTCAGTATCGAAGACGCGTCTCTTACATCCATACGGATAGTCTGGCGTCATGATATCATGGTACTTTTCCGGTACGATCTCCTTCATCATAGCCAGCTGTTGTTTCTCAATCGCGGCCCGCCATTTCTTGTGTTTCATCTGGAACACGGTCGACCAAATGACTTCCACCAACAGATATATCAGGACGCGGTTTACATACCCGAGGAATGGAAGCCACTTGTAGACCGTAGGTGCGTATTTGGCGTATTTTTCTTTTCCGAAAGGCTCAGAAAGTCGTGGCATTACCCAGGGTGCCGATCGGCCGATCTGTGTTAGGGACTTGACTTTGTACGGCTCCTTGAGTAGCGATGGGACTATCTGCGCGGCGCTGCAGCCGGTTCCGAGTACTACTACGTCTTTTTCGTTGAGATCAATGTCTTCGCGCCAGCGTGCAGAGTGAAAGACTTCGCCTTCGAACGTATCACGCCCCGGAATAGACGATGGCCATGGGTTCGGCTCTACAAGGATTCCCACACAACTTATCACTGCTTTGGCGCGCACGACTTCTTCATGCAGGTAAACGGACTCGCGACCGGAAGCGGTTGCTCTGTCTTCTCGATCTCGGGTGCTAAGATCGCCGGTACCAGGAACCAGGTGCTGGAGTGTTACTTCCCATTGCGCGTCGGCCTTAATCCAGCGGAGTTCCTTTACGTCGGTGTTCAGTTGGATGTGAGGGGCCAATTGATACTTTTCCGAGATCTCGTTGAGATACTCGCGAAATTCTTCGCCGGTGGGATATAAGCGTTTCGAAACATAGTTTGGTGCGAAGGAGAAGGAGTATAGGGACGTAGGCCTTGTGATGTTCAATAATCGTCATTGAAAGCCCGCACAATATCGCTTACACATCGCATTGCTTCGTTACTGTTAGTGTTGTTTCAATCATCCTGCATGATGGGACTTACTACTCCTGGGTACCGGTTGATCCACCATGTTCCTATCACCCACGATCAATAGCTGCAGTGACGATGTTTTTTTCTCAAACTCACCGCCAATGCCAGACTGGCGATCAACAATTTTGAATTCTTTCGATCCCAGCTTCTGCTTGAGTTGACTTCCAGCAGCAATGCCTGTTGCACCAGCGCCGATGATCAAGACGGGGTAGTAAGTTGTTTCGCGCTTGTTTTCGATATTCGGGCTCATCATGTTCAATACTGAAATCAAAAGAAAAATGTTAATGATCACATCAAGAGAGAGTTTATGTGCCTATGTGCGCGACTGCTAACAGACAGATTTGAAAGCAGGGCGTTGGGCGCCTGATGCCGGTGGTAGATTAGCCGCAGACGTGAATCCATGCTGCAACCTAACTGTTCGTTCCTCTGTTTGATTGGTCGTATACGTGAGTGTATCCACCTCGGGGCGTAGGACTATGTTCCTGCAGGATCAAAGTTCCGACGAGACGGGACGAATACGCCGTTCGGCGTCCGTGGATTGCGCGGCTTGATTGCTTTGAGGAGGTTGACCAACTACGGTTAGTCGTGGATGTGGTCTGGAGTTAGTTGAAGAGCTGGAATGACACGTCTCGCTGCTTCAGAAAGTTCTGATGCGGTGGCTGCCCTCAGTCACATCACAAGCTTCCACAAGCATGTTAAGATACAAGACACGAGGAAGCTCATCGTCAATAACATTGTGAATTTGACCCTGGCCAAGGACATATGTCAACCTAGCACTCCCATACCACTATGCAAAAGTCCATCGAGGATACCCTTGCAATGCCAACCAATGATGCCAACATCCCGAGACAAGCCACCAAACCGCGAGCAACGCCATCAAGAACATGCAAAAACTACCTTCATTTCCCACCAAAGACTCTCTTGATATCCGCAAACTTGACAGGCTTAACAAGGTACATGTCCACACCTGCCTCTTGCGCATCCTGTTGATCCTGCGCACTCGCGAGTCCAGTCAATGCGACGATATGCGATTTTGGCAAGCCATTCTTGCTCTCGAATTGGCGGATATTACGTGTACTTGTCAAACCGTCCATGACGGGCATGCTCAGATCCATGAGTATGAAGTCGAAAGGGCGGGCTGGCGGTGAAGATGACATGGCTTCTGATTTGTACGTTTCGAACGCTTCGAGACCATTGGTAGCTTCCACGTAGCGTAGGTTCTGCCGTTTGGCGAACACAACGAGAAGCTTCAGATTGATGGCATTGTCGTCTACGAGGAGAACACGTGGATTGAAGTATTCACCGCCTTCGCTATGGGTGGGGCTCAGAGGCGTAGTGGTTATTGGGAAGGGACGCGGTGGCGGTGGGGAAGGGTACCCGGCGGCCTCGTCAGCCTTTCGCGTTGATACATCTTGTGGGAACATGTCACTGAGACTTCGATGAGCCGAGGCACGAGGCGGTGCAAGAGACTGAAATTCGGGCTGGACTAACGAGGAGCTCATCGATCGGCTGATGGGTCGCTCGTTATTGTGTTGTGAGGCGCGTTTCTGGCAAGATAGAAGTGTACGGGCGAGTTTTCGAGGTCCGCAGCTGTACCTGTCGTCAGTAAACTGGTCTCAAGCTTGCTTATGGAATACTCACGGCTGTGTGACTATTTCAATGATCCAGCCAAGCGCTTCGATTTGTCTCGCAAGCTGAGTCTCTGCCGCTACTTTCTCTGCAGTATCTGTACAAACGCAAACTACTCCTAGCGGTGATGTGTTATTGCGACTGGCATTCGAGCTCTGCATCAATTGGTAGAGAGAAGGCGAGTCGATGAGCAGAAAGTCGATGTCAGTGACTGAGATGCCAGTACTGGCGTGCTTCGAGGCGACGATCTTCATGTCAAAGTTCTTGCAAGCGTTTTCCATGGACTCCTTGGTTTTCAGCCCCCGCTCGCCACCTTGCGTGTCAGTCATGTCGCAAACGATGGAGACAGATGTGCCCTTCAGCTCTTGGGGTGCTCTGACAAGAGCATGATCTTGGTGGGCATTCGCCTTGGAGCCAATGGGTAGACGTATGCTGATCTTGATGACAGTGCCAACGTTGTGCGTGCTCCTTACTTCAATCTCGCCTTTCAGGGATTCTATGATCTGCTTGACGATCGAAAGACCCAATCCGGTACCGGAGCTGAAAGGGTCCTCTTGACTGAATGGCGAAAATAACTTTGTCCGCTGGTACTCCTGCGACATTCCCCGACCGGAGTCTTCCACACTAAGAGATAGGTCCATGAAGTTGGCGGAGCTTTTTTGCTGTATCATGTTGATAGCAATATAGCCAGAGTCGGTGTATTTGAGCGCATTCCCAAGTAAATTCATGACAATGCGTCGCAGAGCACCGGGCTGCGATCTCACGATCCAACTGACGTATGGGGCTACGATCAAGGACACAGCGACAGAGCCATGTGTATCTCTGCCTGCCACTTCATTGCTGCTATTCGTGTCCTGGAGGGACGTTGTCGCCGCCTTGCTCTCAGCTTGATCGTAGATCGCGGCTCCTTTGATGTGATGTGTCTTCCTGAACGTGTGACCAGCACACACAGTGTCGCAAACTTCCTCAACTAGTTGTGCTAGATCGAAGTCGGAAGTAACGCCAAGAATCGAATTATCAGAAGGCTGTCGTTTGTTTCGCCCCAGGCTTCGCTTGTTCTGACCAGAGACTTTCTGTAATTTGTTGATTTTTGCGTAATCAAGCACGTGGTCTATCGTATCGAGCAGTGTCTTGCCGCAAGTTTCGATAGAAGACACCAAAGACTCTTGGTATGCTGATGCCACCGTCTCGCGTAAGAACTCGACAGATCCAAGGATACCATGCAGCGGCGAACGCAGCTCGTGTGATATGGACGCAATGAATGTGGTTTTAGCACGATCCGCTTTCTGCGCATTGAGTCGTGCTACTTCGCTGGTCACCGAGTTCCCGAATGCTTGGAGATATGGCAGTTCGTTATCCGGGCTCATCAACCTTCCGGCTTGGGTTGTCCAGATAAAGCCACCTGCAATCCAGCGTTCCGTAGCCGGACACCAGAGTGGCAGGAAGATAAGGCTCCTGACCTTTGGAAGAACTTTAAGGAACTCGGTTGGGATGAATCTTTCCCGCTTCTTGCGCGTCTTCTTGGTGTTAGCGGCGGGTTCGTCGACTGTACGATCGGACTGTTCTGTCTCGGAACGTTCAGACTTCTCATCAGAAGAGTTTATGCCCATGCCATCCTCGTTGTAGTTGAAGAACTTCCCGTACGGATATCGATGGATATAGCGTTCCATAGCAGCTTCGTTGAAGCTGAAGTCCGTGTGTACTAGGGCCGCATTGCCTTCACGTAAAGATAGTCCCACGACAGGACAGGCCTTACTGTCAGTCCCATTTGCATCGGATACGCCATCCGCGGCGACTACTGTCTGTTTCTTGTGCCTTCGTGAAGCCGTCGAATCGCCGGTATCGGTGTTGTGTGTCGCACTCTCGTCGCTACTACCGGCTGTGCGATTGTAGTCGTAGAGATGGGTTCTTATCCCAGCGGTCGAAGTATCGAAGAAGACGACACCATCGGCTTCAGTACTCTCGCGGATTATACGAGCGGCGCTGTGGAAGATACGAGCTGCGTCGGATTCAGGGTCACGCTTGCGGTGAGCTTGTCTGGCAGGTACAGACGTGTTGTGGCCTTCTTCTTCGTCAAGGGCTAGTAAGCGAGCGTTCTCGGTCTGCTTCTCCATAGTGGTGGGCCGGTTGCCGTCTTCTCGGCTGTCCTGTAAAGAGGAGCGCTCGATGAACTGAGTCAAGCCGCGTACCATGCGCTCACCCTTGTTGCGGTCCATGCTGTCTTTGGCCAGCTCAAGGTGCTCCATGACGGCGGCGGAAACATCTTGCATGAAGCGCAATTCGCCAGCACTGATTCCATCGCGAGGCTTCTCATCAGATACAGCATAGACGCCGATGCGGTGGCCTGCTTTGGTAATGATGGGGACTCCTGCGTAGAACCTCACACCAGGCTCACCCTTGACATAGTCCCTATCGGCGAATCTTGCATCCAGTCTGCAATCAGGTATGACCATGCATTCGCCAGTGTAGGTACTCCCATCGTCCTCCTTTGCCGTGTAGGTCGAGGAGAAGGTGTGGTAGCAGACAGCATCGGTCTTGGTCAAGATGGCATTGCCCAGCCAGACCTCGTCTTCGGGCTCTTCGGCGACAGGTTTGAACAGCGAGAGGGTGCGTGTGGCCTCGGCAAGAATGTACTGGTGGTGCGAGTCGATCAGCGATACCATTGCTCGCCGGGTGTCAAGTCGGAGCGTGGCGAGCTGCGCGAAGGCAGTCAGGGAGCGGTCCCTTGACGTTTGGGGTTGGAAGCCAGAGTAGGTCAGGCCTTTACCAGAACCGTCGGCAGCGTCAACCAGGCTCTGTGCATCGAGCCATGGGCGGTAGTACCTGTAGGCATCCTTAGCTGCAGCCGACGCGCTTCTATCGCACAATCCAAACCTGTGGAGATCGCGCTCGCGGGCTGCTTCTGGCCACGAGTAGCCCATGTTTCTAGTGTATTCGTGGGGGACTCAGCATGTCCTTCTAGTAGCACAACACAGCAGAGTATCAGTCCCAAGGGCGAGGCACAACGGTGGGGGGTTTGCGACTGGCGGCGAGGGTGCTTGTCCGTCCCTCTTGCAGGCGAGTGGCTGCCGCTGTCTTCCATTTTGAGTGACATAGTAACTACATCGGTGCTAGGCGGCGGATATCCTGCTCCGCGGGTCATTCCAAGGCAATTGCATTTCTTTTGGCATGGGGGGAAACGAAGAAACCGATCGAGATGCGCCCGTGGTTATTGCCAGGTGACGAAGCGATCGTGCAGTTCCGCTAGTCACCTGTCTAGCCAAATGCCGATCTCCCGCTACGGAACCGATGTCCAGGCACGAAACTTTCAGAACAGCAACTTCTGCGACGTCCATACGACAACGCCATGTTTGAAGTGCCGGATGCGAAGCGGTGGGTCGACTCGCTAGTGCGCCTGTTATCTGCATACTGACCTTGCCAAGGGTTCGCCGCGCTGAGCTCGAGTCGCCCATATCATCTAGACAATCCTCGCCGGACCCAGATCTCGAAGAGCTGCTGCGATCCAGGATCAACACCGAGTTTACCTATACCACGACCGAAGATGATGTCCACGACATCGCGCAAAGCGACCAAGACGAGACGGAGCTGCGGCTCTTCGCTGCGCCCGCAAACGCTGCTCCACAGTCGCTGAAGATTCGAATTTCATCGCCAGGCGCCGATAGCGGAGAGCCAGGACTGATTGTAAAGAAGCCACGGAGCTATTATTTCGCCGACGAACCCACAAGCGAGGAGGAAGACGCCTTCAGAGCGGCCGCCATCGAGGGAAGGAGCGTCCTGGAGCTGTCGAAGCAGCCCTGGCCCGGTTGCGCCCTGCCATGGAAGGTGCGCACCATATCGCCAGCCGGCATGAGCAAGGAGGTCCTGGTCGGTCACCCTCCTATGCTCGTCACCGTCGAGGATAAAGCACACAAGCGCACAAGGAAGGGCAAGAAGTCACGCATAGCGATACGGAAGAAGCTCCAGGCGGTAAAGGAGAAGCAGAGCGAGGCAGCACGTCTTGCACAGGAGAAGGAAGAAGCCAAGCGAGAGAAGAACACCCGGAGAAACCGAGAGAAGAAGCTCAAGAAGAAAGCGAAGGAGCAAGCGAAGAAGGCAGCTGATGGAGCCACAGATGGGGCAGCAGAGGCTATGGATGGTGTGGTGGAAGACACTGTAGCCGAGAGTCAACCTGTGGCTGATGGGTCGATATGAGGCGCATCACTGCACCCTTGTGACCTCATCGGCCTTACGAACGAGACTGGCATCAGACGCATGACTCCTCCGGTTGCAAGTAATACTTGCTTGGTCATAGGCGCCCTTCACCTGTGCCATGAGGCTACCTTTACCTATGCCGATTCTACGCTAGCAAATACCTCTATTTGTCGACTATAACTGCTCCGTTTTGGTCTACCTGTTTCCACCAACTTACACTCTACGACCCACTCAACTGCCAACATGGATCAGAACTACAACCAAGAGCACATGAACTTCGACGTTGCTTCTGACGTCGGCCAGCAGTACGCTCCCGTCTATCCTTTTCTCCAGGAGAGGTTCGGCCCATCCACTCCGCAACACATAGACGAGACCTCAACTCCGCATTACGACTTTCATAATCACGGCACGAATGGCTACGACACGTTCATGTCTGATGTCATGCCGCATGGTGCCCATTACGAAGGGTACCACAGACCTATGACACCTGAGAGCACACCACATCCTATGGAACCGAACGATGCCCAGTTCCATGTTGCAGTTGAAGAACCGCACCAGTATACTGCAGATATGCAAGAGGAAGAGCCAGAGTTGTCCCCGGACTTCTGGAAGACTCTGGTTAATTTCGAGATCCCCGACTTTACCCAGATATCTATCAACAACATACCCGGTATTCAAGCCTTATATGTCGCGTACGTGTACCGCTATGGACCACAGTCAACTGCGACAAACGCAACTCGCATGCAGTACGCCAAAGCCCTCGCCTTTGCTCTTCTCACGCACTACTATCCCCAGTCACATAACTACACGGTGGCGCCCACTTCCCCTGGTCCCGTGGCAAAGTACGGGATGAACTTCATCTTAGCTGCCGACGATAAGTCAGATATCTGGAGAGAGTTCCGCAAGAATAAAGGCAGGGCCTTTCGCCGCAAGGTACCGACCAAAAAGGAGCTCGAGAGGGCGGAGAAAGAAGAGCAAGACGCCAAGGTAGCAGAGTACACCCAAGGTATTACGCAACTCTTCAACCTGCAGTGGGATCATATCGCGCCTGAGGACATTGCCGCTTTCGTGGTCATGCGCGAGACGGTAGCAACGAACACTGAGACTGGTGCGGTCACGCACGAGCAGCATCCGTACACTTATCTCGCCATTATGATCGACAACTTCGAGGAAGTCCCACGCCTCTCCACGAGCAACACCATGCACCGTAGCGACATCCTCACTGACGCTTTGTGCCGAGGTGGCAAGATACAGACCGGTCACGGCATGTTGCTGTACGGCCCGCGTCTAGAGTTCTACGCCTTTGATCGCGGAAACGATTGGGTCTACCTTGACGATGAAGAGGAAAGCGACCAGGGAACTCAAGATATTGAGCCTAAGATGGAGTTGCTGTCGTTGGGCGGCCAGGGCTTGGAGATGGATCTGCGCACTACCGGTCTGGACATGGTAAACTTAGCGTTTCGAGAGGTCGCTGTGAGAGAGGTGGTTTATGCGGCTGAGCCAGATGCTAGTGTGGCTAAGGATGCCGGTTCAGCACATCGTGAGGACGAGATGGAGGAATATTAGGGACACTCCAGCGAATTGGAAGGCGAAAAGCGCGTGCAGAGGTTCATTGCTGGCAAGCGCTTTCCTTGCGATAGATAAAAATCCACTTTGATAAGACAAGTGCGTACTTGATTTCTGCTCATTCTTCGCCTCACTTGAAATGTGACGGGCTTTAGACGACCCGCCAACGGTCGCTAGCCATGTCCCACTTGCGCGGACACAACTCCGATGCCTGCCACAACGTAGTCTACGGGAGCGTCCGCCCACTAGCTGATATGCCTGTCATACTACTAATGTAGCGAAGGGCCGAAAGAAAGTGTTGAGATGTGTATAAGTGTTCATTGTAGTAGGTTGCCTGACGATGTATCCCAACTTCACTTTGTGCTACAATACAGATGTGGGGCCATCTCTAATCTCCGCACCACACTACTTCGCCCCACTATCAATCCCATCCATCTTCTCAGCAGCCTCTTTGGCAATCCCCCTAACTTCCTCAGTCAACCCCTCCATCTCGGCAAGTTCTCCAAACCTCTTCTTCCAAAGCGCCCACCTCTGCTTACTAAACTCTGCTCTACCTTCCCATAACGGTCCACCACTACCTGGATTCCCCTCAGTCGCCTTCTTTGGGGTGAGGTCTTGGTCTCTTTCGTAGACTTGTTTGCCCATAGCAAAGATCCAGACGGCAGCTGAGGGGATAAAAGCGTTGTACTTCTGCATCGCTGTACCCTTCGAATCGTCTTTGTGTGGTGTCTCGAGTGCGCTGCGCATTTCCCAGATGCAGTATATCCAGAAATTACGCACGTCTTCGCACGTGATGAGTGCGTAGAAGTAGAGCATGTTGGCATATGCGTGTACTTCTTGCAACATGTAGCCACACCCATATCCAGGGCTGTCATTCATAGTCTCACGCGCGGCCATGCCGAAATGGCGGAGGCAGGTGTACATATCTGAGTCTTTGGCGGTTGGAGGTGGAAAGCTGGCCTTTATCGTCTCCATGAGGGTGACAAGTTTGTTGAGGCCGGTGGTGTCGCGGAAGGGGAGACGTTTGGCAGAGTGGATTATCGAATACCAGAGACAGAGGAAGGGAAGGTCCTTTTTGTTTTGGAGGATGGCGTTGTTGATGGGTTCGATGAGTTTCTTTGCTGCGTCTTCAGCGCCGGTATCGCTACTCAGGTAGTCTTGTACGATTGGATAGAATTTGTCGTCTTCGCTTGGTCCAAAGCATCCTCGCCTCTTCATGATAATGTCGATTTGCGTGGCTTCATCTTGAACATTGGCGATGGCGTCAGCAATCTCGCGGTTTTTCTTTTCTTTTCGCTCTTCCCGAGACATCTTCAATGATTTTTGTATGACTGGAAAGCGTTATCGGTCGGAATGCGATATCTATATGATTGAAGGATATGATGTCAAAGTTGAAGTACGCCCTTCAGCCCTTCAGGCTGCCATCTCCAAGCGCTATTTTGTGGCAACATGCATGCTTTCGCATATAGTGGAGATCTGCTATGGGCGTTCTTGAATGCTGCCCCGCCATTCGCGCCAGTCTTGTCCTAAATCACTGGAGTAAGCAGGCTATAGAAACGTCAGGGTATGGCCAGTAGAGTAGCGCATAAGTCACGAAGAGCTTAAGGACATGTTTTCCCAATCAGTGTCCCACCACGAATGGCAGCATATACTCGCGGTGTTTCAAGATTCAGGAGATGCCTGGACGTGCTGCTTTACGTGAAGCGGTCGGGCGACGCGCCCAATTCCAACGTTGGAACAAGGTGTGCAAAGATGTGTACAGCGAACGAGTGCCTCTTCGGATGATTCTATCGGCTCAGGAAAGGTCGCGCACATTGGTATGAAGTGGTTGGATCACGAATAGTGGAAGGGTAGCCATGGTTTGGGGTGAAGAAACGTTCGAGTGTGGTGTTGGTAACCGGGGTCTTGCTCCCAAACGCCCAGTAAATTGGAAACAGCGACCCGGGCGCGACCCGACTGCCTCGCACCACCACTAATCTCCAACACTGACACGACGGCATAAAGTGTCCACCACGCGCATCGGCCGCCCACGCCCTCGAACGGCGATCGCACACACAATCATGTCGTCCTACCTAAACAACCTCCTCACAAACACGACTTCGCGCTACAACAATCTGCGACGACAGATCCTCTCGGACGAAGCAGACGGCGACACAGAAGACGACTCGCATCTTTCCAGGGTGCTTCGCGCATACTACACGGAGAAAGGACGGCCGTTCCCGCAATGGCTCCCACCCGACCCAAAGGCGCCCCAGCCTGCGCCCGCCCAGTTCGTGTCTTCGCGACAACAGGCACAAGCACAAACAGCAGGCCGGGGAGGAGGCTTGAACGACCTGTGGGATAGTCCCGCGCCACAACAACCACCGCAAGAACCACAGTCACTTCGTCGAGGGCCAGGAGCACGGGGCGGTGGAGCGCGTCCCATGCAAGGACGGCCCATGGGCAGCTCGTTGACACCAGAGCCTCAAGTACAGGGCAGACCACTGCCCAGCCAACGAGCAGGGAGCTACCAAAGCTCATTGGGAGGACGCCCACAAGCAGAAGCTTCACCACCACCGAGCGCGGGTACAGGGTCGGGCACAACAGCACAGGAAAGGCTCAAGGCCAGGTTATGGGGACGGTCACAGAGCCCAGCACCGCGTGGACTCTCTTCAGAATCTGCCAACTCGCAATCGTCCCCGCAAGGTGGACGGGCGCCCTACCCTGAAGATCGGAGTCACAGCTATGGAAGTACTGGTAGCGGCGGCGGGAGACCACAGGGCTCATTTGGCATGTCATCGAATTCCCCATGGAGCGGGAACGATGATCCGTACGCGCCCCAGGGTGGAGGATATGGCGGCGGCGCACCTCCACCACAACGCGGACCGCAAGGTGGACGTATGGGCCTGCCAAGCGGACCACGCATGCGTTGAGCATCTTCTTCTTGTATGCAGCACGGCGTAACGGAGTTGGATCTTGGTCGTCACTGGGTGGGCAAGCATGGGGTTTGTAGACCTGGACAGTATAGACAAATACCTAATCAATACATTCAGCTCATAATCACTGCAAAGACAGAATTCCGTCCAGAGCTATCTTGCGCACCGTGTTGCAGCTAGAGCACATTACTCGATGGGATGGGGCTGGGGCGACGCGAACCCCGCGAATGCACAGCCACGGGTTCGCTTCGCCACACCGTCATGAGGTCCGGCGCAGGTCACTGCCCGCGCAAGCATCACCTGCAACTGCATAGCGCCAAACGGGTACGCGCCTCTTTCTTGCTTTATCACCGTACTACTCTGAATATCTCCTGCGCATGATATCTGGCCATCTTACTCGGAACCCATCACCAACCTCCACTCAGCGTCTCTGGGACGCCGCCTAGCCCCGCATGACTTCGTCGGCCCCAGCGCCCCCATCGCCCTCGGCCAGCTTCTACGACCTGAGCGACGATGAAGAAGGCGAATACAACACGATCCGCCATACAAGCAGTGGAAAGGGTGTGAAGCTGCTATACACCAAGAGTAAAGTATGTTTAGCCTTCTTGCACGCAGCATGATGAAAGTGGACTAACATGTGCAGGTCTACGTGCATCCCTCGCCTTCCTCCAAAGACAACATCCCAGGCTTCGTCGCTCTCGTCCAGCAGAAGTCTAACCGAACCGTTAACGATGCGCGTCCAACTTCCTCCTCCTCCGCTCGCAGCGTGAACGCGTCATCGCTACTCCTTGCCTGGATACCAGAGTCAAACCTCGGCGATGCATATGATACATACGTCAAGGTCGATCTGTCCGACTCGTCATCACCTCCCAGACAGTCATACCTCGTACCTCCGCCTCCCACACCATCTACACATGCCGGAACTCCCGGATACGCATTCGCCATACCTGTCAGCGAGATATATTCCGTCCTCATACGGCCACCAAGCATCGGGTGGTGGTTTGGCAGTGTCGTTGTCAATACTCGGGCTGGAGACAGTTTCCCTGCCCTCTTCTTCCACGATAGCGAGTGCCAGTCTACCATAATGCAGCGGAAGAAGCTGGCCAAGGAAAGCTTCGATCCGTTTGGCGACGGAGGGGGCATGTTCTGGGGTGGTGACGAGGTATTGAGATGGCTCAAGAGATACGTCACAGTCGAACGGTCCGGCGCTGATCCAAGCATATACCTTATCGACCCCTCGGAAGACGACAAGCGATCCTTCGGCAAAGACGTTGCACCAAGGAAGAGCACCGAAGGCAAACCAGACGCGTCATCTTCGCAGTCTGGTAAACGGGACGGTGGGATGGATCCGGTCACAAAGGCGCTCAAGGAGGCAAGATGGAACTTCCTGGAGAAGCTTAGCCAGGTCACCACCTTCACGCGAAGGACTGCTCAAGCCGTCGCAGACAACCCCAAGATTCCGCCCCAGGTTAGACGCCTGATCCAGAACCCAGAGGTCCAGACATTACAAGAAGAGTTCGACAGCGCGCGGCTATACCTCGCAAGATGGGCTATGGGCATTGCAGAACAAAGCGAGCGGGAACGGAACCAGCGGATATGGACGGCAAAGGACGTTCTGGCTATGGAGGAGAGCGACGTTGGTGACTTCGAGATCCTTGACATGGATAAGATGACCATGGCCGACCGAAGAAAACCTGTCACGTTGGAAGAATGGAAAGGATTCTTCGACCCCAAGGGCCGGCTACAACTGACACCAGACGAGGTCAAAGACCGCGTCTTCCATGGAGGTCTTGATCCTGACGATGGTGTACGAAAGGAAGCATGGCTCTTCCTTCTCGGCGTGTACGACTGGGACAGCTCAGACGAAGAGCGTCGCGCGAACATTAACAGCAGGCGAGACGAGTACATTCGACTCAAGGGCGCTTGGTGGGAGCGAATGGTTGAAGGCAACCAGAATGAAGAGCAAGAGGAATGGTGGAGAGAACAAAAGAACAGAATAGGTATGTACCCTTGCGCGTTATGCCCTTGCTTGAATACTGGCTGACTTGTCCCATTCTATGGGGTCCGTTGTGTAGAGAAAGACGTACATCGCACAGATCGCAATATCCCCATCTTCGCCGGCGAGGACATTCCTCACCCTGACCCTGACTCGCCTTTTGCGGAAACCGGCACCAACGTTCACTTGGAGCAGATGAAAGACATGCTCCTTACGTACAACGAATACAACAAGGATCTGGGCTACGTTCAGGGCATGAGTGATTTGCTTGCGCCCATCTATGCAGTCATGCAGGATGATGCCGTCGCATTCTGGGGCTTTGTTGGATTCATGGAGCGCATGGTATGTACAAATGCGATGCTTATTGTGATCACGTACAAGAACTCACACGCATACAGGAGCGCAACTTCCTACGCGACCAGTCCGGCATGCGCAAGCAGCTCACGACGCTAGACCACCTCGTACAGCTCATGGACCCCAAGCTGTATCTTCACCTTCAATCCGCTGAGTCTACGAACTTCTTCTTTTTCTTCCGGATGCTGCTCGTCTGGTACAAGCGCGAATTCGAGTGGCCAGATGTACTGCGGTTGTGGGAGTCGCTCTGGACCGACTACCAGAGCAGCAACTTCCACATCTTCATTGCCCTAGCTATTCTGGAAAAGCACCGAGATGTGATTATGGCACATCTGAAGCACTTCGATGAGGTGCTCAAGTATGGTAAGTTATACAATCAAAGCAACCCACATTAATAGTGAATGATGCTAACATTATCATAGTCAACGAGCTCTCCGGTACTATGGATCTTGAATCAACGCTCGTTCGCGCGGAATCGCTCTTCAAGAGGTTTCAGCGAACGGTAGAGACAATCGACAAGAAAGGCAACTTTCCCTCCGCTCCGCAAGCCCGGCAACGCAAGTTGGCTGCTGCAATCGTCGCCGGCCCCGGGCCAAGTACGGCGTCAAGTGCGTCACCAGCGAAAGACCAAGCGTCGACTTCCGGCACAGATAAGGGCAAGCAGGTTGGTGAAGAGGAGCAAGATGAGGCGAGGGTCATCAGTCCTGAGCTACGTGCACTGCTGAGCAGGAAGGTGGAGAAGCTTGACAAGCAGACTATCTTAGAGCACGGTGGTGGTGTTGGCAAGTAAAGCTCGCACGCATCCTTTTCCTTCATCTTTTGAGACGGCGTTACGGTACAGTTGGATATCTGTGTGGTCACATTATGATTTTCTAGATTCCGGTGGTAAGGTCATGCACACTTGCACCAGGGCGGCAACAAGCGGTGTCGCATTTCTAAGGTTTGCTGCATACACAGTACTATATCTTCGTAAGTAGGTAGTATACAATATAATGTATACTTCTACTTTGATATTACTGTATAATGCGACACGAGTTGCTGCCGCCCCTGGTACTTGCGATTATCTATTTTGCACATCACTCCTCATCCACACCTTGGCCAAACATTATAGTTGCTGTCACTTCGCCGTTGGCCACGTAACGGTCACTTCACTACTCTCGCTGCCATCCTCGTTTTCCACTGTATTCAATTGCTGGAAGCGTCCATCTTTACGCTCACGTGTCTACTTTGCAGGTCCGTCTTCACATAGAGTTTGACTCCTTCACACAGCCAACGCCGCGTCCAGCAACATGCACAAACCGCCAACTGTCACCTTTCGTCATGTACATAAAGACGAGTATAACAACAGCAGGCCTTCAATGAATTACCTCAACCGCTTCATCGATCGCCACTCTCCAAACCAGCCGCCGCGCAAAACTGGGCGTTCTGTACAGCCTCCCAACAGTCCCGCCACCTCTTCCCATCGTCACAGATCCTGGTCGCACTCTCACCATCGGCGCAAGCATCGCTATTACGAGAAGATGACGTCCTTCAATGGCCCGTGGTCCAGCGATCTCGAAGCGTTCAAGAAGTCAGTGCAGTCGATGCCAGATCAGTACAAGTCGTCCTTCGCTGCTGCGTCCAAGAGCACTCTCGAAAAGGTCTGCGCCCCAGATGTCCTTCACATCTGGGAGACCGACTCCGATATCGACAGCCTTCTCCAACTCACTTCGGTCATCGCCAAGCTTTGCGACCTCGGCGTGCGCAAGAGTAAGGGCGCGAACGAAAGTGATGGCAGTATGCTGATCATTGCTGAAGAGAGTCGAAGTCGAAATAACTTCGGTCGCATCTGCCAGTTGGTTGAGTATCTGACTGGAGCTGATGGCAAGAAGCATCTCGAAGGCACAGTAGCAGTGTTCAGCAAGATTGTCATAGTGAGGGGATGGGATAACAGCATTCTGTCCGGACAACAGGAGGCGCTCGAGAAGACGGTGAAGAGAGTCAACACGGCAGTCGAGCAGGTACTGAAGATGGGCGGATTGAAGAAGATAGTCTGGCATCACGGCGCTGTACTGCACTTCCTGCTCCAGTGGATCAACATGACAACATCTCCTCTACGATCCGCTTTATCTGCAATCACCATCACGGGATCCCTCAACCTCGCAGACGGAATAGCACCTTCCATCCCCGGTCGAGCGAACAAACTGCCGGATCTCGAGCGCTTGGAACAGTTCGCAAAGAAACTGGACATACCTGTTGTCTTCCTCGATGCACCTAGTGAGTTGCTCAACTTCGAGTATCTGGGAACGTATGTGTACTATTACGCTTACTACATCAACACATTCCTTCCTGCTTCCCTGTCGCGGCCTCACCTCCACAAAGCGCAAGATGAGCTTGTTACCTTTGCATTCCGGCTCCGCGCTGCGAGTGAAGGCAGGTACGGCAGTGACGCAGTGAAGATGGTGCAGAAGCATCTCGATGCGGGCAAGGCGAAGCACTGGGCAAGAATGTGCGTGAGTAAAGAGAACTACGAGAAGAGCAAGTGTCGCGCAGCCGGCAAAGACGAAGCCATCCACCACGCTGTTCAGCTAGCCGATAGCCCTTTCGCCCTTCTAGCCCACGGCGCAGGCGTCCCTGCATTCGCTAGACTAGCAGTCGGTCCCGCCTCTGCTTCCGCACAAGACCACTACACCGCAGCGCCCGTCAATATCGCCTTCACCAAGTCGCAAATCCGACCCACCAGCCCAGCGACCTTCCACATCCTCATCCCACAGTCATCCCAGGATCTCGAAAAAGTCACGAGCCGCGTCCAGGGCCTCATGATGGCCGTGCTAGAGCGCGTAAGACAGGAGAAGGGTAGCCCTGTGCTCGGGGACACAGAGAAAGGGATGTGGAATGCGGTTGTCAAGGCGTGTGAATGGGCGATTGGAGGGTGCGACGAGAGTAAGATGCCCAAGGGAGTGGCGAAGAAAGTTGGATTCGTCAAGGGGAAGTTGAGGGAGGGGACTTGGGGGTTTGCGCTGAACCCACCGAAAGACGTTGGGAAGACTGTTGCGAACAATGTGGCTGCAGTGGCGGCGATGCCGGAACCGAATCGCACGTATGGATTTGGACAGAATACGCAGCAGACTAGGGGGTCGCAGCCGACGTATAATGGGGCTGAGCAGCAGCAGATGCAGATGCCGCAACAGGGCTATGGAGGTGGTATGCCACAGGGGCCTATGCCGAGTCCTGTTCAGGGTGCTGCGTATGCTCAGCAGGTGCCTGGTCAGATGCCGACGCAGGGTATGTACACTGGTGGTCAGGGTCAAGGTCACGTTCAGGGGCATGGTCAAGGTCATATTCAAGGTCAAGACTATGGTGGTGGTCACTTCCTTGGTGGGCAAAGCGCAGTGTTGCCGTCGCATCGTGGGTTTGAACATGGGGGAAGGGGCGGTGGATACCCACAGAGCATGGGTGGCCCTTGGTGATTTGCGTCACAACTTGACGGTACATGAATGGCACGATTGGATTTGCACAAATGAATATACTGGTAAGAATGAGCATGTTGATGTACATGAAGTAGCTGCTCATGATGATGATGATGATGATGATGATGGGTTGAGTTTAGAGCTAACCCGATTTGGTTGGATACAAAGATGGCTGGGTAATGACGTGTATGTGCAAGCACCCACCGGGTCACGACGCGTCCGCTTCGGTTGCGCGTCGTGCATCACGAATACATCGACATATCCCTCGAGCCTTTGGATCACAAGAAGTTCCTGGCAATTTTACAGCTGTCGACGCGCGCTGTCTCGCGCGAAAGGTCTGCCTCTATCCATACCAGTTACAGTACATACCATTCACGCGTCTTCACAAAACTAACCAAGGTGCAACTTCGATTACCGCGCGCACCTTACCTGGCTCCAACTCGAGTGAAAGGCGCGTTATCTTCTTTGTTTCCCTGTGGATAGCCCACCATGGCGGCTACCATCTATTCCCCAGGCTACCCGCCGAACTTCGAACTTCGATCTGGGGGTTCGCACTACAGAACGAGAAGGCTCACCACGATGCTCAAGATGGGATGAAGACGAATGAAAGATTTACTCTTACGACTACAATGCTGCGAGCGAGATTGTATCTTGGAAGAGGCTGGTTACCTTGGCGCGAAACCACGTTGTCGTTTGTGGAATACTGAGCTTGAGGACTACATACGGTTGCCATGAGCGTGTTTGCTACACGCAAGTCAGGCTTTAGGGGAGTCACTTGCATGTGACGTCTATTTCGCAATCTCTAGCAATCATGCTGCTGCATATAATACGCCCATTACAGGCGACATAAGACGGAACCACAACCGAGCCTCAAGACATGCCTCCAAAAACCACGCCTCAGAAGAACACTGCCAGCCCAGGATACTCAAGCGAACACTCCCCCGACAAGCCAGACCAAGAAGAAGAAGTTCTGTCCGATTTTGAGGAAGACTCATCTTCCAGTTCAGAGTCTCCACCCAAAGAGAAGCGAGTCACCACATCTGAAAGCGAAGATGACGATATGGTTACCGTGAGCAAAGACAGCACACCTAGTCCCACCGCAAGTACCATCCTGATAAGGTTTGAACTTGAGGATATTTTTGAGGCAGACGAGATGAATAAGAAGTGGATGGAAAAGTTAAGTAATGCAGAGAGGGCGAAGAAGCTGCAGGAATTGCTGGACATATGCAATACTAAGACGGGGGAGGAGAAGAGGGCGGCGGTGGAAGAGATGAAGAGAATGGAGGAGGATGACGAAGAGGAACAATATGAGGGGAAAGGTAAGGGTAAGCAAGTCTAGGAGCATGTAGGTCTTCACGCTTCTCGTTGGAGGGGTTAATTACTTGACCGTCGAGATTGTTCACTACTTGCAGTCTTGTTTATCGAGAGCTTCTAGCTTAGGCGAATATGCCGACCGGCTCTATTGCTCTTCCGATGTCCTAATGATGCGCATGCGGCATACGCAGGTGCTTTGCTCACCTCCACTTCACTGCGCATTGTGCGCTCACCAAAAAAATGGATCGCCCAGCTCACGCTTCGCCTCTTTCACTTTCTATTGTTTGTTCATCGAAGACGAAAGCCCAGAAGACTGGCAAGTACAATGGAACAAAGACTGTCATCTCAACACGCTATAACAAACGTACTTCAAGAAGACGATAACCGCAGTTTCCGTCTCTCTTACCACTTTGTCTCCTACGTCCATCTGCTACTCAAAATACGCATCCAGAACTTAATCCTTGGTATACACCATTTCTTTAGGACCCTTAAAATGGTCCACGAAGGCCCCGAACAAGCTGAACGGCGAAGCACTGCGAACGGCATAGGCAAGAAATGGAGGATAACGCGCCGAAACAAGGTCCCAAGAGGCCTCGTCAACCAACGAAACAGTTGCTATCGCCACGGCGCCCTACAACCTCTACTTCACCTTCCTCGATTCGTCAATTGGATCAAGACACACAATGTTTTAAACCACTGGACTTGTCACGCAAATGACCCAAATCGCCAGCTGCCATCAGATCCCCTGACGCTGCGAGCCATCGAAAGGAAGATCACAGAGGCCAAGGCGAAGAACATTGAAGATTACAAAGAGGATGAGGCATACAAGGGGTGTGTTCCTTGCCTTTTGAAGAAATTGATGACAGCCTATTGGAACAACACTTTGATCGGACCAAATCTTGTACCCCGGCCTCTTCCCCATTATCATCCGGCTATACTACCATTGCACCAGCTGATTGAGCGATGGTATTGTATCGACCCTCCGAGTGATACAAATACTGGAAATCAAGCCCCAATCGCGGCAAGAAGAGATCACATGACGGCTCAGCAAGATGCAGATGAGTTAACAGGATACATCTTCGACGGCATAGAATCTAGTTATGATCGCTTGTAAGTTCTTCCTCGCCCGAATATAAAGCCATCTCTCCTTGTTCAATGCTAACCGCCGGTAGGACTATTCATGGAGCGGTCCGTGGGGCTGAATGCGACTCACTATTCGGCGTTAGAAAGCGGGTGGTTCACACCTGTTCCAACTGCCACCATACAATAGTCAACAGATTTGAAGAGGAACCCCGCGGATTAAGAATCATTCCAGGTAACAACAACAACGATACGGTCGCCAATGCCATTGCACGAACCCTAACGGGTACGTACAAAGGTCGCTGCAGTGCGTGCAAGGTCCAGAAATCAAACTTTACCGAGACGCATACCATCGTAGCTGCACCGGAATATCTCCGCATCTGCCTCTCGCTTGTTCAAATGACCAAACGTTCTGTCACGAATGAGAAAGGTGAAACGGCAATGGTTGCAACCTTGACGAAGAATCGCAATCACATCATCATCCCCGACATCCTCGACTTGACACAACACATGGACTATGTCGCAACGATGCAGAATCCTGACCCGGTACGCTACAAGCTCGTTTCTGCGACATACCATAAAGGAGATCAACTTAATGCGGGTCACTACACGGCCGCTGTCACAGGGCACATGCTACCGGGTCAACGGGTGCGACCACAGTTCTTTTGTGATGATGCGAATATTATTGATCTGCCTCCGACTGCTGCTCACCCAAATGCCATTACGGAGAATCCTATACGGGGCTACTTTGATGCTGTTACTCTCTACTATGAGCGGATTGCGCCGACTGGTGGCACTTTGGCTCCAGCCAATAAATTGTCAAAGGCAGATCAGGAAGTTGTAGAGGACGGGAAGGCCAGAAGTGATCCTCCGCCCAGGAGCTGCAAAGGGAAGAAAGAGGGGAACGAGGATGAGAAGAAAGGGAATAGGAGTAAGAAGAGAAAGAATAATGAGACGAAAGACGACGAAGTTCAGGAGGAAAAGACCCAGAAGAAGGGGAGAGGAAAGGGGAAGGGGAAGGGGAAGGGGAAGGCATCTGAAAACGAACAAGGACTGAATGAGCGGGTGAAAATGTCCGAACCTATGGATCAGAGCTCTTGGGACGCCCTTCAACAGGCTTATGATCTATCAAAGGCACCCGGACCTCTGGACCAAAACATTTGGACTGCCTTTGGCCAGCTCCGTAGTCTGTAATTGTATTCCTAGCTGTATCACCAAATCTATCCACCTCTCATGTACTTGCCCCGTGATGCTGACACAAATTGGGAAGACCCCAATCGTTCGAAGAGAACGTACCAATAATTGGATTGCACGCTTTCTCCGTCGCGACAAAGACATCCTTGTCACTGCCTAAACCACGCTCATGGATGCTGCACGCCACGAAGCTGATTCAGGTGAGCAATGCCGCCTGTAATTCGACGTTCTAAAGATGGCGCAGTATCGCGTGGGGTCTGGTATGAGTGAGACAGGCTCCGCAATGAGAGTGACTGGCAGGCCAAAAAGGATCTTCGCTATGGCACCGGCAGTGGGTGACTCTCCTAGCGACACACTTGTGCGGGTACAGCTCTTCTCTCGGTGTTTATGCGGCCACTGGAAGAGCTGTGCAGGCATCATTACCTTTTGCTTGACCGCATCAAGTCCAAGCGGACTCAAAGACGGTTCCTGGACGCTTACTTCATTAATCCTCCGAAGCTAGGAAAGAACGCAACAGCGACAAATGGGACTCGTTGCCGAAAAGACATCCTCCGTAGCCCAACGCTGGTTGGTCGGGGTCCAGGGTAAGTGAAAGCATGTTAACGTGTGCCAGACAGTCGGTGTACTGACATGGAATCCGCGCATTCTAGCTCACTTTTGGAAGGCTCCTAGGTTCGTACTGTGGTATCCCGATTCCCCGAGTAGGGGTTCGGTACTGTCTTGATTGGCCCGATGGTCCTGCCTAGTGGGTTTTGACGAATAGGAAGTCATGGCACAGAAGTGGCGATATCTCCAAACTCCAAGAAAGTATCACCGCGCCGCGGTAAGGGATTCCTGCCACATGGGAACCGCTGGTTGTACATGACGCGACGAGTCATAGTAAATTCTACGATCGCGAGCACCTGACCTTACGACGTTACACCGCGGCACCGGGAACATGACGATCACCATCCCTAAGGCTTCACCGACACTCAGATACGAAAACGTCAAGGAAATCTTACATCCGCCGGTTAAGATATCCTTCTAGGTGCCGAGTTTTGTCCGTGTATAACTACCTAGGTACATATGCTTGCAGTAGTACGACTGGCAGTCAACTCCAACTGAGACGAACATCGCGACTACTTACCTCAAGATGGATACCTTGGCCAACAACACGCATCCGAAGTGGTGGAAAGATCCGGGCATGAAGAAACTCAACTTCTTGCTCCTTTCAAGCTACATAGGCGCCATCACGAACGGTTACATCAGCTCCCTCATCTCCAATCTCATTGCCAACCCCAGATACTTTCAAGATATACAAGGTCTTTCCCACCCGAAGCTGCTCGGGCTAGTCACCGCTGCCCAGTCCATGGGATGCATCGCTGCTTTCTTTCCAGCACCCTGGCTATCAGACAAGTACGGCCGCCGTGTAGGCATCATCTTTGGCAACATTGGAATGGTAGCCGGCTTTACGGGGCAGATATTCTGCACAAGATTCGATCAGTTTCTTGGGATGCGTATACTCGTCGGATTTTCGAGCATTTCCAACACGATTTCATCCTCCGCCCTACTCGTCGAGCTTGCACATCCACGCCAGAGGGCTGTTGCAGGTGCGCTCTTCAACACATGCTACTTCATCGGCTCCATCACTGCGGCTTGGGCGTCTTACGGAGCTTTGAGAATACCGGGTTCGTGGTCATGGAAACTCCCGGTAGCGATTCAGCTGTTCTGGTCACTGGCACAGCTGAGTCTGATCACGTTCTGCCCCGAGTCGCCTAGGTGGCTTGTACGACACGGGCAACAAGAGAAGGCCAGGTCTATCATGATACGATACCATGCCAATGGACTTGATGGTGATGAGCTAGTGTCATCCGAGTTTGCGCGCATGTGCGCATCGACGGCGGCTGAGGCCCAGAACAATACAACTGGCTGGTTGGCATTGCTGGCGACACCGGGCAACCGCAAACGCCTCGTACTTTCTGTGGTCATCGCCGTAGCTACTCAATGGGTCGGAAACGGAATCATCAGCTTCTACTTGGCGCCGGTTTTACGAACAGTCGGTATTACAAACTCCCTCCACCAACAAGGCATCAACGGCGGGCTTCAAGTTTACGTCTGGCTCCTTGCATGTGCCGCCGCACTGTTATGCGAGAAGGCTGGTCGACGCCGCCTCTTCTTAACATCCACGAGCCTAATGCTGGTCTTCATGGTGCTGATAACCATCTGCTCAGCGCTCTACTCGACGACCGGCTCCGCGTCCGCAGGCTATGCCGTCATCGTCTTTCTCTTCCTCTTCTTCGGTGGTTACGTCATTGGCCTGACACCCATTCCCATCCTCTACGTTAACGAAATCTGGCCCAGTCATCTCCGGACTAAAGGCACAAGTGTGTTTTGGGTATCGCAAGCCGTGTCTATCACCTTCAATCAGTTTGTGAATCCTGTGGCGATCGACAAGATTGCTTGGAAATACTACTTGGTGTACATTGGTGTTTTGGTCGCTGTTATCAACTTCATCTTCTTCTATGTGCCGGAAACGAAGGGCCTGTCGCTGGAGCAGATTAGTAGCATCTTCGATCCGGTGCAGGATGTCACTGTCGAACTGGCAGAAGTTAGAAGGCAAGATGAGGCGTAGAGGTTACATGGTGTGGACGTGGGGTGCAAGATCGGAGCGGACTCACCTTATACACACAAAAACAGCTGGATAGGTCTGCAGCCTACATTAACATAAAAACATGCAATGTAAACGTACTAAGCGCAACGTAGGCTCTAGGGTGTTCGATTTCTTTCCTGGATGAGGTGGACTTGTGGTGGAGAGAGATCAGAGGTTTGCACAGACGCGGTACCTGAACAGGATCAGGTCAAACCGCTAGATAGGCAAGCGAGCCGTCTACGATTTATGACCATCAATCTCCAATCATACCAGATTTGAATAGCCTAAAGTAACAAGAAAGTGGACATTAGATACAATTTTCAGTGGAGTCATTTCGTATATCAATAGTGAAGTATGTCAGCCATCGAGTTTGTAATCAGGCCGAAGTTCGACCGATCACCTTCACAGCAGGTATACCGAGAGGAGATAGATGGATAAATATGTAGTACCCAGGTACAAGCATCTTCTCAAAGCTTAGCTAATTCACCCAATTCTGTCGTCATCCTTCTACAATCTCAATTCAAACCCCCAGTGATTGTACCTGTCTTCACAGCCCAAACCATTACACGACGACCACCATGTCCGCCCTCCTCACCAACAAACCTCTTCTCGGCCCACTCGTCGGCCTAAACATCTGGACCTTTGCCATGGAAGCGCTCCTCTACAAACGCAGAATCCCAGCCCTCTCCCAATACGACATCAGCTTCGACCCGGCAACCGTCAAGAAGCAAAAAGACGAAAAGCTACCGGCCTTCGTCAAGTGGCCTGCGGACAACTTCAACAACTTACTCGAACAACCCACTCAGTTCTACGCCGTATTGCTGGGATTGAGCCTTTTGGATGTAAAGGAGAAGAGGACCGTTGCTTTGGCGTGGGCTTATGTCGGCTTGAGATTCGTACACAGCATTATTCATGTTTCGACGAATAACGTTTCCCTGCGCTTTCCGGTCTTTGCTGCGAGTTCGGTTGCGCTTCTGGGACTCACGGCCGAGGCGGCATGGAAGCTGATCTTCTAGGAGATTTGGCTGTGGTGGTAATACTCGTGTCGGAAGGAAGATTCAAACAGATATGGGTATCTGGAACAGGCCTAGCTAGAAGTGAAGAGTTAACTCGACTTTTGGTCATTGTACATCAGAAAAAGAATATTCGAGAGAACTTTAAGAATATTTCCATGAAGCCTGTTGCGCAGAGAACAAGATAGTTACTCTTTGCATGCTGCGCCGTACGTCCTATCTCCCGCAGCCTCTGGGATGAGCTGTCACTTGATCTTTACGCCTGTTGACAAGCTGGGTACGACCAAACAGAAGATGATGACTATCGGGCATGTCTTCTGGATGGCGTAGCGAGGAGGTGTCTATCCTCTGTGTAGTGAGACAGCTCTTATTGAACCAATTCTCCTCCTCTTATCCATTGCGGAGCGGGGTATCGTAGTATTCGTCCTTGGTGGAAGTGCGCCGCATGCAACTTCGTATGTCTTGCGTTTGCATCTCCCTATGGCCTTCTCGTCCCACATTTTTCTATTCCTTCTCGTCTCTTCGAACTCAAGCCTTCTTCTCCGCTTCAGTGCCCTGCCACGCCAGATTCCATCTCCTCTTCAGCACATCTATGCTCTCCTGTGAGGTCCGGCCCTTCTCTTTCTCCTCGCGATTTATCCGTGTGAAGGCAGCGGCGAGACCGATGGATATGGCGAAAAGAGGGTCGAGACTTCTGTGCGACTTGTTAGTCTCTAAGTCCAAGGTCGACGAGAGGGGAAGACGCACTTTGATATGATGTATTGGGCCGCCATGACTGCGGGGTCTCAGGATGGTCTTTCGGAAGTGATTCGATTGCGAATGAGTGGTGGAGTGTTCAGGCAACTACGATGGTTCTGCAGGTACAAGTTGGCAAGGACAGAAATGCACGTCAGTCTCGATCAACTTCTCAGATCGCGTCCATCAAAGATCCACTGCACCTGCATTTGCTGTGGTCCGTGCCTGCCGCCGGCTGGAGCTTCCCCACGTCCGCGGTCGCGCCATGCGGACTACTTGGGCAAGCACGCGTCAAAAGCCGCTTGGAAAGCATGTCATTGTTTCAGAAGGTGCTAGAACAGTTCATGTCGCTTTGATTATCTATGTTGTGCATCCAGTCTGCATGCAGCTGGTTGTGTTGAGGTGGTGAGGCGTCTGGTGAGGCGGGTGATGGCGTCATGGGTTTCAGCCCGGAGGAGCCGCAAGTCACGCTGCCTTGTCAGGTACAGATAGCGCTTCACGGGATACATGCGAGACGTCACAGATGGGGTCATGTGAAGATGGTGGTCTTGGATTAAGTCTGATGCATTTGGGCTGAAATGTGATGATCAAGCTACAGGTACAGCACAAAAGAGAAAGCCAATCTGTCCGACCGCCACTCGTCATATCCGTGGAGCTCCATCTCCAGCGGAATGCATTCTTACTGTATTGTGCTTGATCCGCCTCATTCTCAGATGATGTTTACCTAGTGCTGAGTGCCGAGGAGTCTGCCGTCGCACCAAATCGCTGATCAAGGATACCGATCCTTCACCCAGCCCGTGTAGTGTTGCCATGAAATAATGAAGAAACCCGTGATCCGATAACGCCTGTGAGTTCGCCGCGGCCTTGATAACCGATAGATAAGGGGATGCGGGATGGAGTAAGCTCCCTAGATGGCCTCGCCGAACGTGTTCTCGCCTGAGTACCTATGAGGTTGTTAGCAGCTGCATCGCGTTGCGCGGCGAACGGATTACGTACGTAATGTACAAGAAGCCATCCTCATCCTTGTGCTCCTCGTATATCGAACTCATGAGAGCGGCGGTAGGGGGCAGGACCTCATCAACGAAGATGAAGATGGCCTTCTCAGGCGACAGCTTGATGCGCTTACGGATCACGTAGACGAACTGTCCGACGGTCAGGTCGGCGGGTACCAGGTACTTCTTCTTGTCGATGGTCGCGATGTCCGACTTCTCGACCTTCTCGCAGATAACCTGCGCCTTGTTAGCTGCGGCCGCTGTGAGGGAGATGAACAGGCAGGAGGCAAACGTACGGGAATGCGGTCGTTGTACTTCTGGCGAATGCGCTCGGCCTCGGCCTTGCGCTTCTCGAACGGGTGCTCGTCCTTGAACTTGGAACGCATCTTGGGTATGTGTAAGAGTGATGGGTAGTGTATGTGAGTGTGTAGAGTGAGCAGGCGGGAGTTTTGTCAGTGGTGCGGGTGGAGATGTAGGACGCTGAGGGTGCGGGCGGTGTGGGAGTTTAAGGGCAGGCAGCAGAGCGGGGCGAATCACTTCCAGCCTTACCTAACCATGGCCCGTACCAACGCCCAAGTCAGTCACCACTCATGCACATGCCCTATGCAACAGACGACCAACGCTTCACGCGCCAGCCAAGTGCTCTCTGGAAATCAGAGACAGTGCAATCAGCCCTCTTTCGTCATGCGAATGCAGCCCTTTTCACCCGTGAAGAGCGACCTGGTCCTCGTCTATGGCTGTGCTGACCGCTTCGCCCACCAAGTCACTTGCTAAGCTCCCATGACCTGGATCTCCCGGACGCATTCAAGGTTGAGTCATCCATCGGCTTGAGCACCGCCACTGCAGGCATGCGCCGTGACGCGATCTTGAACTTGACGTAGGCTACATCATTGCATCGTTCGAAGTCAACGCGTTGGACACGCGCGTTGGCAGGCCTGTAGCGCGTCCGAGCACCAGACCGCTCATAGCAACGTAGCTGTCTCTTCAGACGCCTTCTATGACAGCGCGACCGATCACTTTCCATGCACCGTGAGATGCCCGTCAGGATACCATATAGCAGTTACGCGCCCTGTCTAGCGAGTACCGCCAACGAACCCTCAAGATGTCGCTACCGCATGTTGCGCGTCTGCAGATAGGTGCACATGTGTCTTTGAGCACTCAACCCGTTAAAAGCCGACGCCATTACAATTCAAAGTAAGCGCTTTCGCGCGTCCTCACCTTCGGTGTCTGTAACGGCAAGTTTGCCGTATTTGCATGATGCAGGTACCGATACCGCTAGTAGGAGTACCGAGGAGCTCCACTGATGATGCGCCCACCGTGGTGTGATGCACGACAACTTTCCAAACCACCGACTTTCTCCCACAGACTTGATATAATTCAATTCGCGACTATCACACACTTCCAATGATCTCCACGCGGTGAACGTCTTCTCAAGATTCCACACGCCCGCCATGCGTCCATTCCGATCTTCACTCCGCATCTCGAGAGCTCTCGAGCTTCCCCACAGCCATGCGCCGCAACCAACACTACGCCCGAATCACATCTGCAATAGACAATTACACGCTTCACCAAGACGCCGCCTAGACCTACCCTCAGGCAAGAAACCGGAGAAGCCGGATCCTTTGGAAGAATGGCGTAATCCTCCACCGAGCAAATGGCCGAACAGGATACGGTTGCTATTTGTACCCTTCATTGGGGCTTTGGTCTACTCCATGGTACACAGAGACCCTGAATATTGCCTTGAACCTTATTAACCATGTCGCAGTGGACGGACGACACAATCAAGACCGAAGCACCCTCCATCGCCGAGAAGGATGCCCTGCTCAAGCGTGAGAATGGCGTCTCCGAGCAATCACCCATGCGCCTCCGAATGGAGCAATTCATAAAGCAAAACCAGAAGGAGATTGTGGCTGAGTTGGAGAAGGTCGATGGCACCAAGTTCAAGATCGACACATGGCAGCGACCAGAAGGCGGTGGTGGCATCACTTGTATCCTGCAAGACGGCAACGTGTTCGAGAAGGGAGGCGTGAACACCTCAGTCGTATACGGGCGCTTGCCTAAAGCCGCCATACAGAAGATGCGCGCCAACCACAAAGCTCTCGACCCCAACGTCGATTCGCTCGAGTTCTTCGCGGCAGGCCTATCCATGGTCCTTCACCCCCACAACCCCAACGCGCCGACCGTGCACCTCAACTATCGTTACTTCGAGACCGCCGACGAGCTGGGCAACACAAACGCATGGTGGTACGGCGGCGGCTGCGATCTCACACCCTCTTACCTTTACGATGAAGACGCGATACACTTCCACGGCGCTATCAAGCAAGCCTGCGATAAGCACGACAAGGCATACTACCCGCGCTTCAAGAAATGGTGCGACGAATACTTCAGCAACAAGCACCGGGGCGAGACACGAGGTGTAGGCGGCATCTTCTTCGACGACCTCGACGAGACGGAGAAGGATCAGGAACAACTATTCTCATTCATTCAGGACTGCTTGTCCGCTTTCCTGCCTTCGTATCTGCCCATCATTAACAGGCGGAAGGACATGCCTTACACAGACGAAATGAAGCAGTGGCAGCAGATCCGTAGAGGACGCTATGTCGAGTTCAACCTTGTGCACGACCGTGGAACGGCCTTTGGTCTGAACACACCTGGTGCGCGGGTTGAGAGTATTCTCATGAGTTTGCCTCTTACGGCAAGGTGGCAGTATATGCATGAACCTGCAAAGGGTAGCAGGGAGGAACGCTTAATAGAGGTCCTCAAGAATCCGAAGGAGTGGGTGTAGAAAGTTGGGACGGGGACTTGTGCATAGATATATCATGACGGAATATACGAGTCGAAGTAGGAGACATCCATGTATTGAAATATGTGATTGCTACCATTGATTACCGTCAATGAAATTTACGTAGAAGCCCAAATATTATATGGCTTTGTCAAAACGTCAACGCCACGCTATGCTGCAAAAGCCGACCATCGTTGCCTTTTCTGAAAAATGGTCAAACGTCCACGACTCGAAGTAGAAACTAATGTCTAATAAGCCCTAACCTTCTTTCCGTCACCGTTGGCACCAAGATCCGCCTTCCTCTTTCCAAGCACTGAGTCAGGCGTGCCTGGCGCCTCAATACCAACACCCTTGCCGTAAACCTCCTCAAAACAAGTAGCATGGTATATCTTACCACCCACGCTTACGGCATCCATCCACACAAAGTCGTTGGCCTCCACATTCCACTGCGTCTCGAATTTGTCCTGGCAGATGGGGCACGGTGCCTGCTGTAGTGTGACGTCTTGTGGTACGCTCACGTAGCGATCCTTGGCCTGTTTCTTCGGTTTAACACCACCTGTACCAGAGGAACCGTCGTTGGACTGGTTAGGGGCTGTCTCGTCGACCTCGCGGTACTCAATCCACTCCTTTTCGGGAATGTACCAGCTGCGGTGTACACCTCGCTTCGCGGCATCCGGGTCCTTGACTTTGAAATGCCAGTCCATATGGCGTGCTTTCTTCTCTTTGCCTTCGGGTGTGCTCTCAAAGCGACGGCCACATGTGGCGCATATGTTGGGCTTGGCTTCGTAAAGGCGGGATATGAGGTGAAGACGAGGCTTCTTCATTGATGCTGTGGTGAGCTCGATCTGTTCCATCAAGCTACCCGGCGCAAGTGGCTGTTGTGTGACCGGCTGGGATTGAATTGGCGTTGGGTTTGCCGGTATACCACCAGGTACACCACCCAGAGCTTTCAAAAGCCACTCGGCGGATCCAAGGGCTGGAGCCGCAGCAACAGGTTGTGGTGGTAACTGAGGAGCGGGAGTGCTCTGTACAGGCGTGGGTGGCATTGAGGGTGGCATGGCACCAGGTTTGCTGAACTGCGCAAGCAGAGCAGCGAGATTGGCAGTGGGTGTCGCGGACTGGGTGGGCGGAGGAACCTGAGGTGCCTGTACTGGAGTCGAGACTGGGGGTGGGAAGCCTTGGAATGGCATCTGAAACGGGGCTGGGGCAGGTACTGAGTTCGGTTGTGCTGGGGAAGATACACGTTTGAGTAGCTCTGCCAAGTTCAAGGCAGGTGGATTCGGGGTTGGTGCGGGTTGCGGAGTCGACTGTGGTGGTGGTCGGAAGCCTGCCAGAAGTTGCGCGACATTCGGCGGAGCGCTGCTCGGGGGTGCACCCATCGGAGAAAAGTTGGGCGGATAGCCTTGGGGCATTGCCTGTTGTGGTGGGTACACTGGCGTAGAAGGAGCAAAGGTCGGTGTTGGTGCTGGTGGAGGTGCTAATGCTCGGACCTGCTGACGTACAGCCTCTAGTTGTTGAGGAGGTAACGTCTGTGTGTCCAGGATCTGCTTGAGGGACAGGAGTGCCGACAGTTTTGTACGCAAAGCAGCGTCAGCTGGGTTGTGCGCGAACATGTTCTGTGTTGTGCTAATAAGCTGTGTCAATTCCACCTTCAAGTCGGCAAGATCCACCGATGACATGGGCTGAGCATGCGGCTGATGCTGCTGGTATACAGGTGGTGTGGACGCGTGTGATGGTGGATATTGAGGTGTCGGGGGTTGTGACTAGAAGGTTTGTTAGCGAAAATGTCTGAAACTTATATGGAAAACCTACCGGTCGAGCACGCGGATCATTGGGAGCGGCGTACCGTGGTCCAGTTTGCGGCGGTGTGGATGTACCTCTCCAGGCGACATTGAGTGAAGGAGGACGAGGAGGGAGCGCGTGTTGCGGCCGAATTTGTTGCTGAGCTGCGCGGAATTTAGCCAGTGCATTCTCGATGTCCTGTGTCACGTCGGCTTGAAACACAGGGCGAGGGTCCATCGACTCGGGCACAGGCATCTTCCACGTCCTCAGCAAGCCTTCCATATTCTTGCGTGTGTTTTGATCCATCACGAGATAGGCGTCCATAAAGGTTCTGTAAAGGTTGCGACCAATGTAGACGGTGTATGGCGTACCAACATTCTTAACAATCGAGTCAAGGACGTAGAGGGCTGGAAGCTTCCATTCGGGGCGAGTCTATGCCATGTCAGTCACCGGTGGATAGAGTAAGTTTGAACTGAAAGATAGAGTTGTTAGTCTACACGCGTCCAGGACGTACCGATTGGATATGCTTCTGGAGCTCGTTGGATATGGCTTCCGCATACTCTGTGTTTTCTTTGGCGATGAGGGTTAGATTGCTAATCTCAGGTCTGCTGTTCATCCTCAAATCTTGCAGGGCATCCCGAAAGTCGGCAGCCACTTCAGCAGCTGACACAGACATGATGGGCAAGAAGTTCTGGGGTTAGACAAGAGGGGATGTGTGCTGTGTTAGAAGACGTGAAACTTGCGCGCAAAGGGCAGGGTGAGCGGCTGACTCTGCGGTCGGGGAGTCGCAACGCTGACGATGTCGATGCCAGATGAACAAGATAGACGATATGCTTCCTCGCTCTCGACGAACACACGTAATGACAGTGCTTGTGTTGGATACTAGCTATGGCCGCGCCAAATGACGCAGTGTGAAGACTGCGCCGGTACAGCTAGGCAGTAACAAACTCGCTCTCCTCCAGCTACTGCAATCCTCCTTCTGTATGTATGCCCTTCCTCCTTCAAGCCAACAATGAGGCGGTGATGCGCGACTGCGGAAGTGTCGCAATGAAGACCCAAAGTGACTCAGGTGCTGCGACGACGGCGAAGCCTAGTTGGGTGTCGTCTAGGATGAGGCTCGTCAGTTTAGAAGCTGACAAACAGCGTCGAGCAGACTCTGTGAGACGTCGTCGGGGGTGTCGTGATGGTGGGGGCCTGAAGTTGGTGATCAGGTGAGTGAGTTGTAGAACAAAGGTGGAGGAGCGGCTGCGGTCTTTGACAATCGCGAACTAGCCGCGCCTCCGTTCCATGGTTGCCAAGCCCGGGCCCGGCAAATAGTATCACCGCGCGTCATGGCCGTCGCGCTCCCTTGAACTTTCCTCTGGACACCTCTCGATCGACGTTCGCGCCTGGTCCACCTTTACCGCGACAAGTCACCGTTAATCGATCTCGCATCCTCCGCGCCTTCTCATCTATACCCCGATTTCGACAAACCAGGCCCGAACAGCCAGCATGGAGGACGTTGAATTCAACCGATCGCATTCGAGGTCGCCGTTACCAGCGGCTGGCGACGACCCAGCTGATCCCCTGCGCCCCGAAATCGACGAGGAGAATGCGACCCCGAACCCCCCTATCGGTGATCCAGATCAAGATATGGAGGTGACAGAGGACCGACCCGGCGAGATGCCTGACCAGGACGATATCGAGGCTGGCTTGTCAGACAACGAATCGGTACTTTCCGAAGCGCTGGACGATGATCAAATGGACGAGCAGTTTGGCGATTTCGATATCAACAATGTTGCTATTGACGAGCGCCCGGCGCAAGCGATCGACGAAGACAACGTCAAGCAGATTGGTGTACACAAGCGAAAGCGCACTGCTGCTGAGGGTGAAGAGCCAAAGAAGAAGAAGAAGAGGGCTGAGAAGCCTCGCCGTAAGAAGAACAAGGATGGCGACGATGACGGCGATGTTGCGGAGGGTGACAGGCGAAGCAAGCGGTCCAAGAAGGCAGGCAGGGTCCGAGCCGCAAGCCCAGAGGGCGATCCAGACGAGCATCTCACTCCGGAAGAGCGTACGTATGATTATACCTAGACCCTCATATCTACTAACTGTGACTTTAGGACGAAAGAAGCAGCTTAATGCCCAAATCGACAGCATCGTTAGCACCAGCTCGAATCGCCGCCGCAAGAAGGATGGCATTGACCTTGAACAAATGGCCGACCAAGAGATTGAGGAGATGCGCCGCCGTATGGCAGCTGCCGCCGAAGCCGACAACGAAGGTCGAAAGCGCAACGAGCCTGCACGACACAAGCTCAAACTTCTGCCAGAAGTCACCGCCCTCCTGAACAAGAACACACTCAGAGATACTATTGTGGACCCCGAAGTGAACCTGCTCGAGTCGGTGCGCTTCTTTTTGGAGCCCCTCAGCGACGGTAGTCTTCCCGCGTACGACATTCAGAAGGATCTCATGGCCTCGTTAGCCAAGTTGCCTGTCAACAAGGATACGCTTGTCGCATCTGGCATCGGCAAGGTCATCATGTTCTACATCAAGAGCAAGAAGCCTGAGTTGACCATCAAGCGACAAGCCGAGCGCCTCTTCACAGACTGGACGCGTCCTATCCTTAGGCGGACAGACGACTACCGCAAGAAGGAGTTTGCCCAGGCCGACTACGACCCGAGGTATGTACTGCGCCTTCATATTTCGCTATATATGCTAACAACCCTAGCCAAATCAAGACTACCGACAGGTCCGCTGCCAGCAGCCAAGCTGCCGCCTACGCAGCCAACCGAAAGAAGCAGCTCGAAGCCCCCAAGGCATTCCAGCGTGCCCGCATGGAGTCTGGTCCGACTACGTATACCATTGCGCCCAAGAGCAACGTTGTGTTCAACGAGAACGCACGCAGTCGTTCGAGCAATGTGGATATCATGAAGCAAATCAGGGGTGGTCGCAGCGGAGGCAGGCGCTGAGCTGGCTCTCACGACGCCATTCTCATGCGGTTTGCGTTTTCTTTTCTGTTCGGCTTTAGACAGGGTCATTGATCCGCTGCTCTGGACGTCACATTGGTACTCTGATATACTCTTGGGGTCTACGCATGGTAAAATTGCATAGCGGGCGTTACTTGCAGCTTCAGAGTTGGTGTGTGGATTAGCCAGCTTCTTGTACACTATCGAATGCAGTATTTTTCTTCTGAACGTAGCCTGAATGCTGTCATTCCCTGCGTTGACCTAATGCTCATGCTCATCATGTATACTGGCCAAGGTCGTATGGACAATCTGAACTGGGTATGATACACTTTAACTACGACAGTCCCTTAGGGGCCAAGGCTAAAGATCTAATAAGAGAGACTATCTATGCTATCGAAGACGCTCTCTGGCCTGATGTGGCCTCAAAACAGTCCTGCGCTGGAACTTCCTCGATCTTCCAACCCCGCCAAAGAGAATGATTTTGACCCTCAAGCAAAAAGGAAAAAAACGCTTCTAGCTCTTTTGCTACATGTTGTACAGTCTGCAGAGAGCAAAAAGAAGGTAATTTTCCGACACCGGGAATCTTTTTGGTTGTTAGAGGAGATCGAACTGAGGGGTAATCGAGGAAGCTTACCGAACCCGGGCCTTGCCGGCACTGAACAGTGAACTGACTCTGCAGATGAGAGCGGCAAATCCTAGCCACTAGACCATATCGGACGTTGATTGGATGAGAAGACGAGGAATTGGTGTGAATATGAAGTTTGGAAAGAGTTGGTCATGTGGTGGTGGAGTTGGAGGGTTGGAAAAATTTGGATACAGGAAAAGCCCCACTAAGTACAATCCTAAAGGCGAAATTTCATACTCCGACCATCCCCAAGGCAGCGGCATAGAGCACATTATGTACCGAACTTGTGGTTGAGATGGTACCGTGGTTGCTGTTGAAAACCCCAAAAAAATCGACCGAACCAGACACTTGATAAAATCTAATCTACAACGAAATATCTAGATCGAGACCCAGGCTACCGATTCGGAACACGTTGACGGTGTCTGCAAAGGTGCTGTTGTTGTCCTTGTTGTCTGCTAATTCTACGCCGTCGCGCGTGATAATCTCTGTGCTACCCACTGTATTCACGTTGTACAGATTGATATCGTACGTGTTGCGGCCCCCTTCAATCGACAGAATGGTCGACTGGCACTTCTCGTCTTCGGTAACCCGCGAGCAGTTCGTCGAGTAGTTGTTGAAGAAAGAGTACAGACCTATTCCATAACCGAGAATGTTGTTGCTGCGGAGGATGCGCAGACCCCAGCCGGATGCAGTGCTGGTGGACGTGGAGTTCGTTCCATTCAAAGGCGTATGTGTGAAGACTGGGTCGGACAGCGCTGGGTTGTTCGGGAAAGGGAGGGTGGCATCGGGGTTGGGCTGGTAGTAGGCTGTCTCCGTTTGGATCTGGCCCATGAAGATGTTCTTGGTATCGACAAATTGGTATTCGTAGAGAACGTGGTGTTCGACTGCCGTGCCGGTTCTGCAACATTGTTAGTGACTAAGGGCGACGCTACTAAGGTTGGAAAACTCACAGCCATATCCTCCCGTTGATACTCTCAACAAGCAGACCACGGCCAGCATAGAGAGTGAGCTGGCCGTCACCGTCAAGATCATGGTCAGAAGTCCATAGCCAGTTGTTCTCCATGTACAGGCCTGCACTGAATTTGGTGAGGTGCATAGTCATGTAGGATACAATGCATTCCTCCTTCAGATTCGCGGCAGTGGTCGTAATGTTAGGCGTTGTTCCACACTGCTTGACTTGCTGGTCTGATCCCACGAATCCTCCGATACGTGCATGCACATCCCAAAGACCAGCAGGCTCGTCAGTATAGGTACCAAGATTGTACTCAATCAGAATGGCACCAGCCTGCGCGCCTTTTGTGCTGACGAAGAGATCCGACAACTCCACTCGGCCCTGTTCGCCTGGTCGGGCGATTTGGACGACTGGCTTGGGGTTGGACATGTCGTTGAAGTAGGCGCCGGAGGAAAGAATCACAGAGGCAAGGGCTTCTCCAATGATGGTGGCACCGGGTGGGATGTAGATTGTAGAGGTGACCAAATAGTAACCGGCGTCGATGAAGAGGATCTTTCCCTCGGCATTGGCTTGGAGGATCGCGGCGTTGAGAGCATCGGTATCGTCGGTTCGACCGTTTCCAGTGGCACCAAGATCACGAGCGGAGAGGAACTGCGACAGGGGAATATCGCCATACTGAGGCTTCGAGCGCTCATAGTATTTGCCATCCGCGCCCAACAGCTCTGCCGGGCGCTTAGTTGGGTCAAGAGCGCCGCGCACTTCTACAGGACCTTGAGGCAGGTATCGGTGACCGTCAGCCCAGGCTTCGATAGTTGAAGCACCAGAAGATCCTGCTAGGTACGTTCCATTGGGTCCAGCTACAGCGGTGCGGACGTTGTCGAGTTTGACGTTCTCCAGATAAAGGGATCCGGCAGCAGCAGGCTCGGAGTTCTTGGTCCTGGATGTGACGATACCAATTGGGGTGTTTGTGATCTCGCTGTCAAAGAAAGTGATTGACCCCACATTGACTGCAGATGGACCGCCGTTGGTCATGTTGAGTCCGACCTGGCAGTTGTTGATTGAGACAGACTTGTAGGTCCAGCCCCAATCCCAGAGCTGCTCAATAGCGGTGGTGACATGATTAAAGGTGATGTTTCGAGTGGTGAATTGCTGGTTTCCAGCGATGAATCCCTTGTTTCCACCGTTAAAAACGAGGTCAGTCATGAAACCACCGGATCCTGCCTCAACGAAAAGACCTTGGTGTTGCGTTCCGTTTTGGGCGTTCATGTTGAAGATTACGTTCTGGATACTCGTCGCCTGTGCAGTTGGCCAATGGATTCCGGTAGGTGAATCCTTAGCTGACATCTTTGTTGTGTCAATGATGAGATTTCGAATCTGGCGGAAGAAGGTGACTGTAGGATTGAAACCAAGTCCATTGTCGCCGTATAGAGAGCCGTCAATCAGGCCGAAACTTGAACCAGAGAAGTTGGAGGCAGCCTGAATGGTAGGAAGGCAGTTTGGGTTTCCGATGATCTGCAACGAGTTAGTTTCATACGTATCGCACAAGTGCCCGTTTCCAGATAACATTTAACATGTTGCATATATCCTACAAGTGTGCACCATGTCTGCCATGCGTACATAGACAGACCAGAAGACAGTGTAACTTCTAGAGTACAATTCCTTTTTTTTTTTTTGGCTGACTATGGTGATCCGATCTTTCTTGCACTAGACAGAGTACATACCTGAGTATAATAGTAGTCGATAATAGCACTCGAGATCTTGTATATTCCACCTGGGAAGTACACCACAGCAGGCTGGTTAGTAGAACTGCCGCAAGTCCCAGGCGCACATCTGCCACCATACGAGATCGCTCGCTGAATGGCGGCAGTGTCGTCATGAACTCCATCGCCGACCGCGCCAAAAGACTTGACATTCCGGAACACGGTATAGTTTCCAGGGTTTGGATTATAGCTAGCAATGCCCTGGTGTTTGATATTTTCCATCCAGTATGGAGCACATGACGCATCCTGATCTACAGATTGGCGAGGTCTTGCGTGTGGATGAGGGTGGCGGGGCGCAAAGTGTAGGTTGGAGGATCCATGGACATAGCCATTGTTGGAAGGAGCGGACAGCGCGATTGCGCAAGAAGAGTACAATGCCAACACAACGGAAGATGCGGAAAGCAACATCTTTGATAAAGAACGTAAAGAGCGACGGAAAAGTGAACAACAGAAGTTGAAGGCTGTCAGACTTCCGCAAGATCACATATTAATACAGCACGAGTAGGGGCGGATCTTTTGTCGCCCCTGTCATCATTTGGGGTCGTTGTAGGGCCGATCGACCGCGACTACATCCGGCGATCAGGCATGCGTATTTGCTTCGCTGATTGGGCACACCGGCTGTGCGGTGCATCTGTTCGGGCTCGGATCGGAATCTGTGGCGTTCTTGTTGACGGCGTGTTTAGAAGATCTGAAACACTTAGTTCACCGCGTCGCAACGGTCCATTGCAGCGCTAGCTAGCCCAATGTTAGCTTTCGCAATCAAACCATATACCAATTCCGGAGTCCTGGATGGGGGCGACACAGATTGTACGACCTGCACGTTGAGCGCATGATGCCTCCACAGACTGCGGGCACGCGGGTGCATTGTTGAGTCTCGGCCTCCTGCGTTAGCCTCGCAACGGATTGAAGACCACCACTTCATCTGAGGAAACGCTAACCGCATAGCTACATATCAGAAGAACAAGTACATACGTTAGAAGCCTGCACTGTTCTTAGATGCTGTAAACTGCAAGTTATATGCTGTTGTAGGCCTCTGAATATACTCGCACCTGTTGCTGTTTATTCTATCTCGCCCCCAGATTTCGGCAGGACGTGCTTGCGGGTTTATTCCCGGTAATTCGACATCACCGCGCCACGAGCTTCACTGACCTGGTTCCGTGCCCTGTGTAGGTTCAAGACAGGGGCACCTTATATAAATGAGAACCGAACACCCTAGAGCCTACATCAAGATGAAAACATGCAATGTAGGTGATCCAACGTCAACGTAGGCTCTAGGGTGTTCAGTTTTTCACTTGTATAAGGTGAGGACGAACGTACATTGATCTATACAACGAGATCCCTTAGGAAGGAGCATGTTACCAGAGACGACAGCATGTGGAAATGACAGAATTGGGGGTTGAAGAAGAAAATGCGCCTTTGATTCAGCTTGGGGCCTGGTCTCGGTTTGGGCTGATCATCGAAGTATTGGAGGTTGCCAGATTGGGAGGCTGAAGTTGGGGGTTGATAGAATTCGTGTCAGCTCCAAGAAAACATGTCAAGGGTATACGGGCTGATGAGTGAACAGTATGTCCGTTCAAGTGTACATCGGTCCGCTTCAGGGTGCAGGACAGCTTCTTCGTACCACGTCAACCTGAGGAAAACCTGAACAACCTAGAGCATACATCGACGTTAGGTCGCCTACTTTGCATGTTTTTATGTTGCTGTAGTCTGTAGACCTGTTTAGATTTCTCCCTTGTATAAGGTGGTACAAAATTTTCTAACATGGTCGACTTGCCGGTCGGGATAGACGAATTAAAATCCCCAAACCTAGATAATCAGGTCCGATTCACGCTAGCAAATAGGTATAGGTCTAGTTAAGATTAGGTTATATTAGTAATAGCTCTAATCTAACCTTAACCTAACCTAAAAAAATATAGTATAAATAAGTATAGTTAAGGCTATTTTAAAATAAGTTAAGTTAAAGTTAAGTTATTATATAATTATTAGAAATATTATAAAATAATTATATTTCTCTCTAAGCCTAAAGAATAGAGCCATTACTAAT